>JAWNLW010000591.1:2467500-2615000 GCA_035042075.1 Drosophila macrospina
TGCCCTCCTGTTGCCCTACTCTCCCTCTCCCTCGCTCACTCCCTGTTGTGTGGTTGACCGCACCCGCCTGTTGTACCCCTTGCTGTACCCGCTGTGTGTGTTGGGGCTCCACTCCAGCGGTTCCGTCTGGCGTTAATATTAAAAATAATTTGCGTGCGAAATTATTCATGTTGCACAAGGCAAATCTTGTGGCAATTATCGCAGCACGTCGCGTCTGCCTTCAGGTTGCAAGCAATATCTGTTGACGTGATTGTTGTTGCTGTTGTTGTTGTTGCTGTTGCTGTTGCTGTTGTTGCTGTTGCTGTGGTGGCGGCAATTGCAAACAGAAAATCGGTTTAAACCGCAGCGTCAAAAGGACAGCGCTTGCAACGTCGCAACGTCGATGCTGCAGATGATGCTGCAGCATGCAGCAAATGCGCGTGGCAATGTCGGCAATGTGTTGCCCCAAGATCCCGTGCATTGCCTGTGGTGTTTGTGTAGCGGTGCAGTCATATCCTGGTCAGACGCTGTGCATTGCCAATCATCAGCATTTTGGCACACACGCACACACACACAGCATTCACATACGCTTTCACATACGCATAATACACATTCTCTCTATTGACATTGACAGTTATGGCCTGCAGTGTATTTGCACAACAATACGGTGTCACATTCAGAAGCAGATGTACAACTAAAGATACAAAGGCAGACACAGATAAAGATACAGATACAAATGCAGTTATAGATACAGATACAGATACAAATACAGATACAAATGCAGTTACAGATACAGATACAAATGCAGTTACAGATACAGATACAAATGCAGTTATAGATACAGATACAGATACAAATACAGATACAAATGCAGTTACAGATACAGATACAAATGCAGATACAGATACAGATACAAATGCAGTTACAGATACAGATACAGCAGCTACAGTTGAGCTTACAGAATATAATATTACTAATAGAATTGAATGCTTTGTAGATTTATTAACTTTGACAGCGGCTGTCAAGTAGCCCAAAATTTCTGTTTCTATTCACAAACATGTGGCAAGTTCATAAGGAACTTAACGAGTCAGAGAATTGAGAACTTTAAGCAGCTCAATTTAAATTGAATAGTTTACGTATCAGTCAGGAAAAGCTAAGGAATTAATTGAAAATTCAGATAAATACATAAATAAATTTAAATAAATATACTTATACGTATTACCAAATATAATAAATTTAAATAGATATATAAATTGACGAGATAATTGCCAAGCGGTTCGGTGAAGCGTGCGCGACAGGAGAATACCCTAAATCTAATACAATTCCATATGTATTTAGCTGAATAAATATACTTAAATTAATATATATTACCAAATATAATATATTTAAATAGACGTATAAAGTGACGAATTAATTGCCAAGCGGTTTGGTAAAGCGTGCGCGACAGTGGAATACCCTGAATCTAATACAATTCCATATGTATTTAGCTGAAAAAATATACTTAAATTAATATATATTACCAAATATAATATATTTAAATAGACGTATAAAGTGACGAATTAATTGCCAAGCGGTTCGGTCAAGCGTGCGCGACAGTGGAATACCCTGAATCTAATACAATTCCATATGTATTCAGATAAATACATAAATAAATTTAAATAAATATACTTAAATTAATATATATTACCAAATATAATATATTTAAATATATATATAAAGTGACGAATTAATTGCTAAGCGGTTCGGTAAAGCATGCGCGGCAGTGGAATACCCTGTGCCAAGTATTATAAATACTGAATAAATATTCTTAAATTAATATAGATATATAAATATATACAAATAAACCTACATAAATTAAATAAATATATATAACTAAATAAATATTAATTAAGAAATATATATAAATATATCTGCGCTTACTTTAACTGCTTACTTTTCCTTACTTGTGAGACTTAATGACATTGAGTCCTCTTGTAAATTGTATATATTTTGTAAATTTTAGATACACACATGCTTATTCTTTATATTTACATACTTTACACATGTTTGCATGCGCTTGCTGTTGTTTGCTCTGTCTCGCTTGCACAGAAGTATCAGCAGTAAAGAGCAAATTATTATAGTTACTTCTTTCTTTGTTTGTAAAACGATTTTTATGAAACTTGCAGGATAATTTCAAAAAGCTATCTTGCTAGTAACTGCTAAGTTGGAAGTGTCTAGCCTGCTAAATAGAGGCTTTAATTAAGAACTGAATGTATAAAAAAATTGCAAAAGAAAACTGCCATACATGCCCCAGGCAACTCTCTACTGCTGAAAAATAATATAAATAACTCTATAGGCTCTGCCACAACTTCTGCTGCCTGTTACATACACTTGCACAAAGCTATTTTACTGCTTTCTGCTTATTTTTAAAGAATAACAAAGTATACTAACTATACCGAAGTTCATTATAAATACTCTGCTTTACGCTAGAAAACAGTTTATCGCAGAAAGCATTAAGTAAACACAAAGCTCAAAGCTTTTCTTTCGCTGTAAGTTAAGCACTTTAATGAGCTTCGCTTGAAATTGTCATGTCGATTGCTAAAAGCGCCATCTATCGCATGGGAATGTTACTTGTTTATCCCCCCTCCCCGCTGTTGCATACTTAAAAGCATATTATGTACTAACTGAAAACGTTTTAAGGCCTAATGTTTCACACCTCACGCCAAGATGCTAATCGATACAATAGTGAGAGCCGCTCGTTTCCCCGTACCCTAAAGATCTTCCTCTCTGTCGCTCTCTCTCTCTCTCTCTCCCTTTCTCTCTCTCTCTCTCTCTCTCTCTGTGTATATGCATATATCCATTAGATGAACGGGACTACCCACAGCATACTCTCAGCTCCTTTTATCACGCACAAAATTGCCCGAAAACAATTTTCCACTCAAGCGACGCAGGCAACCAGCTAGAAAAATGCCTGAGCCGTGGGCAATTGTGGCAACAACGCACCTTCAGGCAACGTAGAAGATGCAAATGTATCTATTAAACAGAAATCAGACAGAGACCAGCACCGAGAGCTCTTAAAGCCCGCAGGCAGCAGACGTAAGCCATAAGCCATAAGCCTTAAGCCTTAAGCCGTTGGCAATTGCAGTTGCAGTTGCAGTTGGAGTCGGAATCGGAGTTGGAGTTGGCATCGAAGTTGGAGTCTGTGACCATTGCTAAGCACTTCACACCAAAGTGTCAATTGCATTTTTGTGGTTGGTCGCAAGTGGCATGCAACTGCTTGGGCTGCTGTGGCACCGGGCACTTAATGCAACAATAAAACAATCAAAGTGTCTAGAAAATCGATGGAAATCAAGGGAGCAGCCATACGACGCGAGTCAGCTACAAACTTCAACTTCAACTTGCAACTGCAACAGCAAGAGCAACAGAGCAACCTCTCCAGCTTCAGCTGCAAGCAGCTTGGCCACTTTCAGCTCCGTTGGCTGGACAACAAATGGAAATTCAATGTGAAGTGTGCGTATCAGCGACTGTCGCTCTCCAGTGCATCCGAAGACCACACACTTGACGTGACTGTGGCAACAACAACAGCAGCAACAGCAGCAGCAGCAGCAACAGCAGCAGCAGCCGTAGCAACCGTAGCAACCGAAGCAGCAGTGGCAGCAACAGAGGGCCACTGGAGGAGCTGAGCTGAGCTGAACTGAGCTTGGCTTTTGGCTGGCAGCCACTTGACGATTAAATTGGAGATGAGACGTTGCAATCGACTGATGCTGAAGAATGTGAAATAAGGGGAATGAAAAGATGTTTTGGTAGTCACGTTTTAGGTATAAGTTAAGGCACTATCGATTACAGTTGATTATCGATAATCAAAACATATTAAAGTGCATTTCTGCACTTAGAATAAATAGATATTTTCACAAATACCTTTGATAATTTGGTCTAGATAATATCGATAATTTACATTGAATTTAAGCGATAGGAGTGACATATTTTCATTTTATGTTGTAGCCAGGCTACTTTTCATTATCGATAATTATCGATAACGCTTAAAGGATGCTTACGAAATTGAAATATATTTATGTTGCATATCTTCATTCTTTCTTAGCATTTATAAAAATGTTATCGATAAACGATAAATAAATAATCGATGTTGATAAATGAACAAATGTATACAGAGTAGGCAGCAATTTTGGCAGTTACTTTAATGGCCATGTGTTATCGATTATAATATCGATAATTATCGCTTCCATGTTAAACTGATGCAACAGAGTGTGAAATATGTGCATCGATGTTAAAAGGTAATCTAATTGTATTTTATGAATAGGTTGATCTGTCGCTTATTGTTATTTATCGATAACGCATTTGTCACGCTGTCATCTCGATGCCCAAGTAAATATTCAAAACTTGAGCAGTATTGTTACATGTAAATGGATGTCTGGCAAGCCGCTCTTTTCACACCTACTCCTACACAAACCTGGCTACTGGATGGATGCTCCTGCTAGCCTTCGCTTTGTCTCTCTCTCTCTCTCTCTCTCTCTCGCTTTCGTTGTTTCTGCTCTCTAGCACTTTTCACGTGGGTGTTAATTACCCGTGTCCGAGACTCTGCATCACATTGAATGCGAATGGCAACAACAAATTTTGTCAACGAGACGCAATGTTCTGTTGTGTTTGTTGTGCAAAGTGCAATCAACTCGGCGAACGCGCGCTGCCCATAAAAGTTGCGCCCTGGACATTTGAACAGACATTTTGGACAGTTTGGGACATTTGTACAAGTTGCAAGTTGCGAGTGGCGGCATCGTTGCAAAAAGGCAGCCCCAGCTTGCCACAAGTCCGTGACTTGATGGACGGGGCGTGCAGCGGCGGCTTCGCAGTCGCAGTTAAGGGACATCAAACAAAACTTGAAGGGATTTGCGCCCCAAAATGGCAATGGATGGGCCAACTGGCCAACTGGCAAGCTGGCCAACTGGCAAGCTGGCAACTGGCAACTGAGCAAAAAGGCAACAAAGCAAAAGAAGCTGCGGCTTCGGTTTGGGTTTCACTGCTTTTCGGCATTTTAGCTTTTTGATCATTTTTCAAATGTTTGGGCTTTGCCCTGGCAGGTAGAAAGATTGCAGCTCTCTAAGGAAGTGGAGACGAAGTTCGGCAGGGGGAAGGGCGGGGGTATAATGAGAAAGGGGCCAAGTGATGCAGCCATTCGCAATGACAAATTGTCGGTGAGTTTCCTTCGCCCGCTCACATAATTTATGGTGTAAAATCGTAAAACTAATAGTGCAGATGCTGTAGATAAAGCAACAGTTCTAACGTGGCTTAAAGCGTGAAGCGTCTACTTACCAATCAACATTGACTAACTACTAAATAAAGAGAGTTAAGTTCTGATTTAGATAAATTGCTAGCTTTGTGTCTATGTATATATGTAACTATAAATTCGTTGCTTAGATACGTGTAAGTATCTTGGTATAGATACTATATAGAGCTAAATTAACTTCTAGATAACAGTCAAACAGTCTTAAATATTTGTCTGTTAGTGCAGTTTTACTTAAATAAATTATTTATATATTTATTATAACTATCTATCTATAACTAACTGAAGTTACAATTATGCATAACTTCTGAAGATATTTAAGTCTGTTTAAAAGACTTTAAATCAATTTATTCTTAGCTTATTTGCTGTCTAAATATTTAAATATAAATGTATATAGTATAAATTTATTATATTTATCATTATTATTATTATTATACAAAAAATTGCTTTTTTAAATAAATTTATTCTTAGCTTACTTTTGCTGTCTACATATTTAAATATAAACGTATATAGTATAAATTTATTATATTTATTATTGTTGTTGTTATTATTATTATTATTATTATTATTATTATTATCATTATTATTATTATTATTATTATTATTATTATTTATTTATTTTTTTATTTAACGTCGACTAACAGCAGTCGACCCAATTAAAAATCAAAATCTTAAGATAATTAAATTAAAAATAATTACAAATGAAATTTAAGTATAAAATGAGTTTAAAATTTAAGTTTAAAATAAGATTAATTTAAATGTAAATTTAAAATTTCATTATTTATCTTATTATTATTATTATTATTATTAATATTAATATTATTATTATTATTATTATTTTTATTATTATTATTATTATTATTATTATTATTATGGAAAAAATTGCTTTATTAAATTTGTCTTATCAAGTTCAATTCAAGCCAGGCTCTCGCTCTCTCTCTCTCTTTCGCAAGTTCTCTTGAATGATAGATCTATAGTTAGATAACATAAATGATTCGCTTATAGATGGTAAATTCAGTTGCTTTGAATGATACTCAGAAGAAGTTTGAGTCTTTCGATTGAATGCACTCAGAGTCAGATGCCGTTTGGTCAGGAAATTGCCACTCAGCATTGCCATGCGCATTTCCGTCAGTAACAGAATCTGAATCCGAATCAGAAACAGAAACAGAATCAGAATCTGAATTATAGAAGCCACAACTTGAATTAGAGTGTCAGACAGGCAGACAGTCAGGCAGGTAGGTAGGCAGGTGAATGCAACTGAATGCAACAGAATGCAACAGAATGTAGTTGAAATGGTCTCTAATAGACCATGGTATGAAACTGAAGCTAAACATCATTTCCCTTTCAGCGAACGTTTTGCAGAAATTGAAATGAAAATTGCGAAATCGAAAAGGCAACTGTCCAGAACCGAGTCCACAACCAAAGTCCAGATACTGGACTCAAGTGTCGGCAGAGTGTAAGACAATTTACCAACTAAACAACTTCATCTGTCCGCTGCATTAAATGTGTTTTTCTACCACTACAACAGGGGGTGGCAGGGGCAAGGCAGCGTGCTTCTGGGCAGAATCTTCTTACCTCTTTCACCATCTAAGGCTCCCAAGGGGCAAATGTGCTGGAAGATTGACACAAACCAATTAACATTTGTGCCTTTTATTTCCATGTCAGTTGAGGGATTTTTTTCTTCGTTTTTATTTTCTTTTTCTTTTTCTTTTTTTTTTTTGTCTATGCTTTTGAATTTATCGCACGTTTGACTGCGTTTACCAGTCAGATCTTGACTTTAACTACGTTTTGCGCTTAGTTCAGCTGAGATACTATAGATAGAAGAAGCTAGGGCATATAGATCTCCCTCTCTCTCTCTCTCTCTCTCTTTCAGTTGAGGCAATAACTTTTCCAAATGTAGAAAATGAAAAGAGAGAGAGAGAGAGGGAAAAAGAATGCAACTATGTTGCCCATCAAAGGCTCCCTAAGTCCAGGCTAATCCATTTATCTATGCCCATAACTCTTAAAATAGCCTGGAAAATTGCGCAGGGCCAAGCGGGCCAAGCGGGCCAACTGGCCAAATACTAAAAGACGTTTAAAATGCACTAATTACCCATGCCGAGGCAAGAATGAAATCTTTTTATGCAGATTACAAGCCAAGAGAACTGAGCCAACTTCAGTTTTCAGCTACATTCGCGTCCCCATGGCCAGTACGAGCCGACACTTTCCTGTCCATTTGGAAATTTGCGCGCTTATCTGGCGGTCAGGCGGCTGCCAAGACGCCCAACATAGGATAGGACACGAGCGGACAGGAACGGACAGGAACGGACAGGACTGGACAGGCATAGAACGGAACAGAGACAGGGACAGGCAAACGAAAAGAAATTGAGCGTAAGGCAGGCAGCCAACAGTTGGATACAGGTCCAAAAGATAAGCATGTTGCAGCTGGATAGGGATACGGCTGACGGGTCTCCGGGCTAACGGGGCTAACGGGGCTACGGGGCACTCTCGCGGCACACACAGATGGCTAATTAAAATTAAAAAAAAAAGAGAAAAAAAAACTGTGCAAAGTTTTGTAAGCAAAAGTTGCAAAATTGTTGCAGAAAATGTTAAGTAGACAAAGTGCTGCAGACATAATGAACGACCAGATAGTTGAGTGAGAGAGAGAGAGATAAAGAGAGAGAGAGAGAGAGGGAGAGGGAGAGGTAGAGACTGAGATTCGTGTGGATGCGATTGAGTACTTAAGAACTTCAACTGAAAGAGGATTACAGCACTTTTGAGCTATTAATTGAATATTAAAATAGAACGAGCTTAAAACAGAAAGAGTACAGTATGCATTTTCATTAAAATATAAGTCTCATAATTACATTAGCCAAGTCTAGCGATTCGCTCAGTGTTAAAGTTGAAAAGCTTTTGAATATTCAAAGGTTTTAAATATTTTTAAATATATTTATTTTATTACATTAAGTACGTTAATTAGTTTAAAGATTAAATTATTTAATATTTGAAGGGCTGCAATAAATAAATATATGTAAATATATATTTAAAATTGAACTTAGATTTTTCTCAAAGCTAAATTTAAACTATATTGAAAATATAAACATAATTAGTTGAGTTAAGTATATAAGCAAACCATTGAGCATAAACCCTCGTCTCTCGCGCTCTCAATAGTTATCTCTCTCTCGCTCTATCCGAAAGTCGCCAACAAATTGAGAAGCATGAAGGAATAAGTGAAAAACTGAAATAGCAATAAGTAGGCAAAGTTGCCACTTTATGAAAATGTCTGCAAACAGATTTTAAACAAAAAGTACCTATTTGAAAATGGTTGCACCAACTTTATAAATTATTTTATAATTATCTGTTTTTTATTTTAATGTAATTTACGAAAGGAAACTATTATGAAAGACACGCAACATGATAAGTGTCTGCTTTACATTTTGAGCTTGCTAATCAAACTTCTTACTTCCTCCTTTCGAAGCTAGCGAAAAAGTACTATTTTAAAAAAGTACTAATGATATTACTTTTTAGGTACGTTTTAGTACCAGTTTGTGTACTAAAACTCCTATTGGGGTAACCGTGCAATTAGATCACCGGATTCATGAAACATCTTCCGTTATTTTACGCAGTGTGTTTTTTCGCTCTTCGTAGTTTGGTGAGCACAACAACAACAGCTGCAAGCATTCTGAGAGCAATGCAACAACAAAACATATGAAAGTGTTGTTGCTGAGCTCAAAGCATAGGCAAAGAAGACTAAAGATAAGAAAATAAATGCCCAAAGTTGTTATTGTATTTTGCATTGGCTTTCGAGCACAGCAAATACAAATACAAATATTGCAAATGTTGTTGTTGTGACCGAATTTGTGTGCTAATAATTGATTGATAATTGATTTAATAATAACATTTAGAAATTAATCTTACACCATCTTATAATAAATCTTTATTTATAATAAATAATTCTATTTATATTAATATTTGTTTCTTTATTATTTCAGGTAAGACAAGCTTGTAAACCGCACACAATTAAACTTTAAACTGTAAGTAAGTAAATCATTTATATAAATATCTAAAGAATTCCCCAGTTAAATAGCTTGAAAGCAAATCGCTTAAATTGTTCAAAGTGCAATGTGGCCCAACGGTCTGTCTGAGCTGTAGTTCGTGCATCTCACGGATGCTTTGAGAATTTAGTAAATTTAGTTGCATTTTGTGTTTATGCTGTTGGCATTTATTATGCATATGCAATTTGCATATTTATGGCTGCAAGGGAAGAGCAGAGAGAGAGAGAGAGAGAGAGAGAGAGAGAGAGAGAGAGAGAGAGAGAGAGAGAGAGAGAGAGAGAGAGAGAGAGAGAGAGAGAGAGAGAGAGAGAGAGAGAGGAGTGAAATGTTAACAACTGCACAGCTACTGTCCCTATATAGAGCCATAACTGAATAATTGCATTAAAACAAATGGCAAATATTGCCATATAGTAAAACATTAAACTCAATTTTGCCGCCCACTCGAGAGTTTCCTGTTTCCCTTCCTCTGTTACATGAGCTTCGCTCTGTAACTTGTCTTTACTACATTTTTTTTTGTATTTGCTTCCTTGTAAATTATGCAAAAGGCTTCGCAAAATTGCTGGCAGCTGCCACTGCTGCGCTTTTTTTTCTCCTTCCTCCGGCAGCTGGGAAGGATGCGCCAGCACTCTCTTTGGGCCGGCCCAAGAGCAAGTCCAACCCAGCCCATTTAATTAGCCATTAAGTTTTATTGCTCGCAATTTTGTTTAATTTGCTTTAAATACAGCAGAGCAAAAAGCAAGCGAACAGCCAACTAGCTTGCAAAAAAATACTAGTAGCTAGCCAAATGAAGAGGGCAATGAAAGAAGAAGCAAAAAAATAGTACAGTAACTGGTTAGGTGGGTGGATGCTTCGCCTCGGGCTGAGAATCGCCTGACTTGGCTCTCTTTTTCTGGTCAAATGGCCAAACGCCGCTGGCAGTTCACAGTGCAAAAAAAAACTAAAAATAAAATGAATAGAATAAGGCAAACTGGATCAAACGGAAAAACTAGAAAACTTGTGTAATTTTCAATGTAGAACTATGTTAAGTGTTTCTTTTATGACTGTATCAGCGAGTTAGTTGAAGTTTTTTTAGGTTTATATCCAAGGGATTGATTGGTTACAATGTGCGAAATAACATTTAAAATAATTGAATTTATTATGAATAAGACTAAATTCACTTATCCCTATTCAAAATTAACATTTTCTGTATGAACTTTTAATGAATATTTCATATATCATTTTTAATTTAAATTGAAATATAAATTAAGAAACTGTTAAACAGAAGCTTTTAACAATAGAAGTTCTTAAATTTTCATTTTACAATTATGATTTGTGTTTATTTATTAACACAATATTAACGCTGTTAATTGTTTTGCGACTTTAAGTAGCTGCTAATAAACTTACAGAGTTATGTTTATTCATTAACAGAATATTAACGCTGTTAATTGCTGTCCTATGCTAAGCAGCTTTTATTTACTTTACAGATTTATGCTTATTCCTTAACAGAGTATAAACGCTGTTAATAGCAGGCCTCTGTTAAGCAGCTGTTATTTAACTTATAGACTTATGTTAATTCATTAACAAACTGTAAACGCTGTTAATTGTTGGCCTATGTTAAGCAGCTGTTATTTAACTTACAGGTTTATATTAATTCATTAACAAACTATAAATGCTGTTTAAAGTTTTTCTATGTTAAGCCGCTGTTATTTAACTCACTGATTAATGTTTGTTCCGTAACAGACCTATACTCTCTTAAATATTTTGCTATGTTAAGCAGCTGTTATTGAACTTACAGTCTGCAAAATGCATATACATCTATTAAAAATGTGTTATTTATATTTCTCTGGCATATATGCATCAAAAATACTTTCCAAATTATTAAATATTCAATCAAATTGCATTTGATTCGATAGGAAAATCAAATCTTTGCAATTTTCAATACGAACAACTATTTTCAATTTGTATTTGCAACTAAACAGCAACTCGTTACTCTAAAACTCACAGCAAACTCAACAAGCGCTGGGAAATGCACCGAAAAAAAAGAGGAAAAACTAGCGGACTATCAAAAGAAAACTCCACAGTGTGTATATGTGTATGAGTGTGTGTGTGTGGGAAAATTGGATTTGCACGCGCACATTTTGCAATAAGCCATAAAATTTAATTTGATTATAAAAGTTTATACAACACGCCAGGCAAATATGTGAAGCAACTGCCAGAGAATCCGGAACAAACTATAGTAGTAATACCATGGAATTGCGGTGCTACGAATAATCGTATATGCTCACATGTATTTAGGCAAAGGTGGAAGAGAGAGAGAGAGAGAGAGAGAGAGAGAGGGGGATGCTTATTGCATATGCTGACTGACATGCGGCGGCAATTTGAATGCAAAATGCGCATTTTGGGCCCCAAAGGCAGCAGGAAGTGCAGCTAAAGGTAGTTGCAACAACAACAACAACAACAACAAAACTGCTACAAATTGAAAAAGGGAAAATTGCCTTAACTAAAATGCAAAAAGGACATTGCCAGCAAACGGGAATGGCATATTGAAAATGCTCATGGCAATGGCCAGAGGAACAGAGGGAAGTGGAAAGTGGAAAGGGAAAAGCTGTAGTTGATAGGGAAACAGAGAGAGATTGATGCTGCATTGTAGGGGGAGGGCCAAGGCAGCTGGCAATCAAAGGCCAACAGAAACTCTTGACATTCAACTAACTTACGGGATTTTAACATTTTATTTAGTTGCAGCGAAGCTGCTTACTTTTTGCAGGCACTGTGTGTCTGCACTTACAGAAACTAAAGATTTTGCGGCAACAAAGTCGAAGTTTCTTTTGAAAAATAACAAATATTGTATTGAATGTGCTGTAAGTAAAGTTATACCAGAGAAAATGTTGTAAATTTTATGAATTATTTGTGCATTTTCATGGAAAGTTTAGAAAACTTTGCAATAATTTACAGTAGACCAACTTTGTCTATGCATTACTCTGTTTTGCGGCTTTGAGAAGTTTCACTGTAGTTCAACAGATGTTTTTCAATGTTGCAGCTTTAACTATGCATATGAGTTGTAACAGCGCATTAAGTATACGCCCTGTAGTAGTGGCAAATGCTTAGAGTTCGTTTACCTGTGGGCCAAAACAAATGATAAATATCAGCGAGCCAAAAAGACAAAAGTGGCCCTAAAAGCGAACCAAAAATGGCCAAAGAAAAACCTTTTGGGCATTAGAAACACAGAACAGACGGCAGACAGTAGACAGCAGACGGAAGTGAGCAGTTGTAAGCTTTAAGACTGAACAGTGAGAGAGAGAGAGAGGCAGAGAGAATGGCAACTGTTGCCCAAGAGACAACGACAACAATGAGTTTTTGGTTTGGCTTGGTTTGGTTTGGTTTTGGCTTTGGCTTCGGCTTCGTCGCCTCACATGCTTATGAGCATTTAATTAAATGCAAGAACAAGAAGACATTGTTGCTGCCACAACAGCAGCAACAGAACGAAACTGCATACTTAATGAAAAGCAGCTGCCTTTTGGGCTGCCCCAAGAGTACCCAAAAGTTGCTAATTAAAAAGGCAAACAGCAAATGCAACTGCAACTGCAGCAACAACAACAACAACAAGAACAAGAGATGCAACAGCAGCATCAGGAAGCAGCTAGCAACATCAAGATGCCGCACGAACCGAAGGCGAATGTTGTTAACCTTTTCTGCAGTAGCAGCAGCACAAACAGCGAACAACAGCAACAACTACAAGGAGCTGTTGCAGTTGCAACTTGCTGCTCGTCTTTGACAAGCCAAGGAGCAAACGCTATCACCAGGGACCAAAAAAACAAAAAAAAACAACAACAGCAACAGCAGCAGCAGCAGCAGCCGCCTAACGATCAATAGAACAGAAGCGAGCTGAGACCTGAGAAAGAGGATGAGGCAATTGCATGCAGCAACAGCAGCAACAGCAGCAACAAACGCTATTGCTGCAACATTTTCGTGCAGTTGACATTCGTGCCAAGTGGCAGCAGCAGCAGCAGCAGTAGCAGCAGCGTCGGCAACTGTTGCAAGTTCTTAGAACGCGCCACATGCTGCGCCACGTTCCGCAGTTGCCATCATCGTCAGCAGCAACAAACATCATTGCTGCTGCTGCTGTTGTTGTTGTTGTCGTTGTCGCTTTAGCTATTGAACTTGAATTTTAAGTGCCACTGCGGCATGCGGCATGCGGCATGGCGAGAACAACCTCTTAAAGTTTAAGGTTCGATTTAAAGCCAGCTACCGTTGACCAAAAGAACATGATAACACTCAGCCCACGCCAGACACATTACAGTTGCCTAACAGTTCGCTAACAGTTCGCTAACAGTTCGCTAACAGTTGTCTAACATTTTAATTAACAGCAGCAGAAACGCGGCGCTGCCTCTCAAACTGTAAACATTGGGAATTAATAACAATTAACACTTTGACAACAAAGTTGCGAAATCAAAGCATGCTGTTGCCAAGGGACCGACTAGCAGATACCCCTCAAACCTTAAATGTGCACAGGGAATGCTCTCGCGGGAATTGACAACAATTGACACTTGGCAACAAAGTAGCGTGGGCAAGCCGAGCTGAACGACTAGCAAACACCCTGTAAATACTTGATGGCTGTGTTATTGTCTCTCTTAATGTGTTGCTCTGTCATCGAGCAGGGCAAACGGCGCCAGTTGTAGAGTGTTTGACTAACAAATACCCTGTGCATGTGCAGGTGTGAAGAAACTTAATTAAATTAAATATTGTATGCTTGATCGTCTAGTAGTTACCCTGTATGAGTAGACTTGACTTAGATTTTCATGCTTTGTTTGCTATATTATAAAAGCGAATGAAATTGTTTTATATAAGCAGTTGATCGACGAGTAAATACCCTGTAAACACTTGTTAATAATGCTTTTTTTGTCTGTTCTCCAAAAAGTAAGACTTAGACTATTGTTAGTCTAACAGATACCCTGTAAATGTATTATCTATTTTTGCACAGACTCGGCTTGCCTGTCGTTGTCTACTTCTGCCTCGTACAAGTTTTGTCACACCCCTTTGCAAACGTTTTATGTTTACAGGGTATAAAGACGAATCATAGAAATGCAAGCACATCTATTTAATGTCACTTTGGCACTTCCTTAAAAGTCCAGAAAGCGTCGCCAGCTCTCCTGTCTCCTGTCGCCATTCAGGCAACAAAAATATTTCTCCAACCTCTTCTTTTTGTGTTCTTTTTTTTTTCCTTGTGCGCTAAGAATTTCTAATTAGTGGCGCCATATTGTAAAGCCCCAATGGGTGTCGTCGTCGCCGTCGTCGTCGTCGTCGTCGTCGTCGTCGCCGTCGTCTTCGTTGTCGTCTGTTGACGCCAATCACAGGCTGTTGCCTGCATCTCTAACTGCAACTCTTACTGTTGTTGTTGCTGTTGCTGTGTTGCTACAAAAGGCAGCGACGACTCGACGACTCGCATGTTGCAAGTCCCGAGCTGCTGTTGCACAGTCTCTGGTCCCTGGTCCCGGTTTCAGTATCGAGTGCCGAGTCGGGAGCTTGTTTGCTGCCTTAATTCGACGCAAATATTTTAACGGCTGCTGCTTTCCTCAGCTAATTACGTTAAACATATTGCGTGACACGCCTCCCAACGCCTTCGCACAGCTAAATCAGTTACTATTTTTTTTTTCTTTTCTTTTCTTTTCTTTTCTTTTCTTTTTGGTGTTAATTACATGGCATTTTATCCGGCGCACAGTGCTGCTCAAACTGTTAAGCAATCGATTGATCTTAAGCTTCCGGCAAACTTCAAACCGTTTTATTGCCACATCAAGCTGCATTCATATCGCTGAGTAATCAAAATTTCATTTTTATGAACTTTTTCATTTTGTCGTTGGCCAAATTCATCTGAAAGTCTCAGCTCATAAATCTCGCGTGCTGCAAATCTCAACTCAACTCAACTCAACTCAATTCTTTTCTTTTCATTTCATTTGATTTCATTTTTGTTGTAGTTTGTTGTTGTGTCCATTGTTGCCATAAAGCTGTTAAGACAGCGAAAGACTTTTGGAGTCTGCCTATCAAGTGCCGCACATCGGCAAGTTGAAGAGCAAGTCAAGCAAATAAAATGGAAACGCTAAAGGAAAAGGAAACCTTTTGCATTTGAATCTCAATCCGAATCTCAATCCCAAGTCGCAGTCGCCGTCGCAGTCGCCGTCGCAATCGCAAATCCCTTAAACCTTTCGCTTGATGTTTTGACCCTTTTCAAGATGTTGTCTTCATTGCGTGTCTGGCCGGGCTTAGAAGTGTATAAGGAAGCGGAGAAGAAGCCACCTCCTTCAAAATGCCAGAGTCTCAGTGTCTTATTTTTTTTTTTCGAAACTTGACGAAAAAACGCGATAATAATATTTATTTGCTCTCTCTCTCCCTCTCGCACTCTCTTGCTCATGTAGGCGCTAAGCGTGCCTTATAATTTATTATTTATTTTCTGTTTTTTGGAGTATTTCCTTCAACAAAAATGTCTCAATATCTCGTATATTACAGTTTAGTTAACACTGACTGCCAAACTGTTAAGATAGGCAATTAATGATTGTTTTAACAGTGGCTGCTAAACCTGCAGCTGTTAACAGAGTTTCTCTTCAACTGTAACAGCAGCTGTGCAGCTGTAACTGCAAACTGTTGGCGCTGATCTTAGGCAGTTTTGCAAGCACTGCTGTTAGGCTTTCTCACAGTTGCTGCACCCCCTCCCACACCTCTGCTACGTCTCTCAGCCAATAGAAACATAATCAACCGCTAAAATACCACAAGGTAATTAACATTACACTCAATTAACATTTTCTGTTGGCAAAACTGTTTACTGTTAAGCGCTGTTGTCGCCCCATGCCTCATGCCACATGTTTAGCCACGGCTACAGGCTTCTATATTCTAGCCTCGTTTGCTGCCCACACAGCAGCTGCTGCTTGGCTGCGTCAGCCAAGTCAATAAACGCGTTTATTGTCTTACCCAACACCCAATCCCGCGTCGCGCTCCCACTCTGCATCTCTTTATCTCACTGTCTACGTTTACAGAGAGCGAAAATTGCAATTGTTGTAAAATTGTATATAAATCCTTAATTTCCTACACATTTCTAGTCAATTGAGGCTTTTACTTGTTTTAAGATTAATTTCTTTTAAATAAATATATTTTAAAATAATTTACATTAGTTATTTCTTATATAAAATACTATTAATTACTTGTATTAAGTTTAAAGCATCGCATATACTTAACTTAAATTCTTTTGAACTTACCACAATTGTTTCTCGCAGTGCATTGCCTCAACCCTCAACCCCAGCTTACTTCCTTCCACTTCCTTCCACTCCACCACTCGACTCCGCAGCGTCTTGTGTACATTGTCTGTGTTGGTGCCAAGAAAAATGTTGCTGTCGCGCCAACGTTTGCCATTGTCGTCGTCGTTGTAGTTGCTGCTGCTGCTGCTGCTGCTGCTGTTGTTCTTCTTGCTGTTGTTGTTGGCGTCGTCTCAGTTCTTCCTCTTCCCGCCCCGCTGCTGTGATCATAGTTCTATTCGTAGTTCTTGTGCCAACTTTTGTCCATTTTAAGGCAGCTGGAATGTTGCTTTCTTGTAAATTGTTTAAATAAAAGACACAACAGCAGCCGAGCTGTGGATGGCTTCTTCTTCTTCATCTTCTTCTTGTTGTTCTTCTTCTTTCTTCTGCTCAGTGGCTACTGTTTGATTCGCCTCCCTCCGCTGCAAGTAACCGCTTTCCACTACGGAAGCCTTGGCTGTCTTTGCTCAATGAGCTGTTGTTTGACTTTGTTTTGTTTGCCACTTTTCAAATAGCAAAAACTATTTGTTTTGCGCCTTATTTAGTTTTTTGTGCCATCCACATGCACCTGCTGCTGCTGCTGCCACTGCTGCTGCTGCTGCTACAACAACAACAGCAATAACAGCCGCGTTAACAGCGGCTTTCGCATTAACATTAACAGCATGTGGGCTGTGATTCTTGATCAGAGGTCGCAAGATATGCTTAATTGTCATTTAATTGACGTGTTGACTGAATCGAACCGCAAATGCGCTGAAAGCTAAATTGATTAAATAGCAATAACAATGGCTATACTTTATAAATATTTATTTAATATGTATTTTATTTGTAAACTTTTTTCTGTTATTAAAAAATGTGTTGCAATGTACTTGAAATGTTTAGTAAATTGACTTTAAGTAAATAAATAAAAATTGTATTAAATAGTTAAATAATAATTAAATAAATATTGATGAATACTAAATTTATTCAAAATAATAATAATTCTTATTAAACAATAATTAAGTACTTAATAATTCAACAATAATTAAGAAATAAGCAATAATTAATTAAATAATAATCAAACAATAATTAATTGATTAATTAATAAGTAAATTATAATAAACTAATTAAAATAAATTGCACAAATTCGTTCTGAAAAATGCTTAACAGAGTAAATAAAAACTGTATTAAATAGTTAAATAATAATTAAATAAATAATGATGCATACTAAATTTATTCAAAATAATTATAATTATAATTAAACAATAATTAATTACTTAATAATTCAACAATAATTAATAAATAAACAATAATTAATTAAATAATAATCAAACAATAATTATTTGATTAATTAATAAGTAAATTATAGTAAATTATTGAAAAGATATTGCACAAATTTGCTTTGAAAAATGCTTTACAGAGTAGAGAACTGTAGAGAGAATTTCATAAGGAATACAGCTAAAGTTGGCAAAGAGCATTGCTTAGTTAACATTCCTCACTCAACCTTACTCAGCTAAAGCTACTTAAAGTAGTTATATGTCTAGTTAAGGAAACTAAATGATATACTAAAATTAATAAATAATTACAGCACAAGTTTTGCTAAGAAGAATGCTTAACAGAGCCATAAAAAAATAACTGACAAAGAGCATAACTTAGTTAACTTACTCAAAGCTGCATAAAGTAGTTATATGGCTAGATAAATAAACTAAATGATATATTAAAATTAATAAATAATATCAGCTAAGAAAAATGCTTAACAGAGCCATAAAAAAATAACTGAATACAGTTGTTGTTGACAAAGAGCATAACTTAGGTAACATTCTTCACTTACTCTTACTCAACTAAAGCTGCTTAAAGTATTTATATGGCTAGATAAATAAACTAAATGATATATTAAAATTAATGAATAATTGCAGCTAAGAAAAATGCTTAACAGAGCCATAAAAAAATAACTGAATACAGTTGTTGTTGACAAAGAGCATAACTTAGTTAACATTCCTTACTTACTCTTACTCAACTAAAGCTGCATAAAGTAGTTATATGGCTAGATAAATAAACTAAATGATATATTAAAATTAATAAATAATATCAGCTAAGAAAAATGCTTTACAGAGCCATAAAAAAATAACAGAATACAGTTGTTGTTGACAAAGAGCATAGCTAAGTCCACATACCTTACGCAACCAGGACCAGAAGTAGAGCTGTTAAAAGTAGTTGTAGGTCTAGTTAGAGACGTCAGTCCCTGGGCACGTGCTTCAGATTCTAATGCAATTGCAGCAAGGTACAGCAAACGCAAAGAAAGAAAGAATGAGGAGAGGAACAAAAAAAAAAAAAGAATATGAAAATGAATTGAAAACTGAAACTGGCATTCAATCAGAGATCAAGTCGTTTTAATTAGAATTCTAAATGTTTCAGAGGAAGTTGGCGCTTGTTGCAGATACTCGTATCTATCTATCTATTCTAGCAGCTTATTAATATTTATGCCCAGGGATGAGGAGCACGCTGGATGAGTGTCTGTCTGCGTGATGAGGCGACTCTATAACTAGACAACAGTTCAATTCAGTTCAGCTCAGTTCTGTCCATAAGCCCTGGACTGGACTTTTGCCACACTTTGAGCGCCCGTCACACGCAATCCAAGATTCAAGATCCCAGATCTTGGATCCCAGAGGTCAGCTCTGTGCATTTTGAGCATTATCAGAGTCCAACATCTCAAGTTTTGCCTGCTGCAACTGATGATCATCATCGTCATCTAATGATGATGGCTTGTGTGTGTCTCTGTGTGTGTGTGCGTTGTTCTTTTCCGCATAAAAACCAAACTAATACCCTGGGCAAACCTATAATTTATGTGCTTCAAATTCAATTTTCATTCAGCAAAAATTACAAACACACACACACACATGCACATACAAATAAAATGCCGGTGGTCTTTTTCTACATGTGGGAAAGGAGCAGACGTTGAAGTTTTTAGCCCGAACTCAACCAAAAACTGCTGCCAAGAACCACAGCAAACGGCGCCCTTCGACTTCTTATTATTATTGTTTTTTGTTTTTTATTTTTTGCTTCTCATTTCTGTTGCTTTCTTTTTTTTTTTTTGGCTGTTTGTGAATGAGTCACGCGTAAACAGATCCTGAAATGGCTAATCTCTTAGTGTGGCACAGTGGAAACTGCCTAAAAGAGAACTGCACAATTACTATAGCTAGGTTACGCATTAATCAAAGCTCTTCTTTCCAACACTTGCAGCTGTTTATTCACTTATTTGTGTTCGTTATTCAACACTTATAAACAAATAGTTACTATAGTGATTTCTCTATAAAACAATTACTAGAAATATTATTAATTATCGTAGTATTTTATGTATATTTTTAAACGTTTTAGTAATAATTTTCTAACACTCACTATTTGCATTCTTTAATTATTTCTTTATTATTATTATTTATTAATTTATTAATTTATTTATATATACATATTTATAGATTTTCCAGCACTGAATATTTTATATTTATATTTACTTACATATTTTTACTTTTTATTTACCAATAAAAACATATATTTATTATAAATTCATTAATCAATTTAAAAACTTACTCTAATTCATAAATATTTTAGACCTTAGGCATATTTATAGATTTTACAACACTTTATATTTTATTAATGCGGCCGTATTATTATTTATTTATTATCATTATTTATTTATTTATTAGAATATCTAACAAACATATACGAAATCTCTTTATTTATTTCTCTAAATTGCTTTTACAAACATTACTCTATTTTATACAAATTTAAGTGCTTTTCTTCAGCATATTAATACTTTTTCCAAGACTAAAAACTTTTACAACACTCCATATTTTATTAATGCGGCATTGTTATTTATTTATTATCAATATTTATTTATTTATTAGAATACCTAACAAACAAATACGAAATCTCTTTATTTATTTCTCTAAATTGCTTTTACAAACATTACTCTATTTTATACAAATTTAAGTGCTTTTCCTCAGCATATTCCTACTTTTTCCAACACTAAAAACTTTTACAACACTCCATATTTTATTAATGCGGAATTGTTATTTATTTATTATCATTATTTATTTATTTATTAGAATACCTAACAAACATATACGAAATCTCTTTATTTATTATCTCTAAATTGCTTTTACAAACATTACTCTATTTTGTACAAATTTAAGTGCTTTTCTTCAGCATATTCCTACATATTCCAACACTAAAAACTTTTACAACACTCCATATTTTATTAATGCTGCATTGTTATTTATTTATTATCATTATTTATTTATTTATTAGAATATCTAACAAACAAATACGAAATCTCTTTATTTATTATCTCTAAATTGCTTTTACAAACATTACTCTATTTTATACAAATTTAAGTGCTTTTCTTCAGCATATTCCTACATATTCCAACACTAAAAACTTTGTTTATTTGACCTTATAAATATTATAATTTATTTATTGATTAGAAGACCTAAACAAACAGATATTTAGACAAAATCTATTTATTTATTTCGCTAACAAACTTTACTCTATTTTATAAATTTTATATATGTTCAACCTTTTCTTCTGCATATTCCTGTATTTGCCAACACTCACTGCCATTGCCAGCGTTGCCATATCTTTATTTTGCTTTTATATTTCTTGTATTGAGTTCCACAAAAGTGAATCTACTGTAGTTGATTGTGAGCATAGACCCCACACGTAGCTGCGCGGCTGTCAGTCTGTCATTTAGTCAGTCTGTCAGTTAGTCACCTTTTAGCTTTTAACTCATAAATATCACATAGGGCGCCCATTTGAGCTGCAGGCATCGAGCTCTCTTTTTTTTTTTGTGTTTTTGGGGGCATTCTGCCTTTGGTTGATGTTGTTGTTTTCGCTGCGTGTGCTTCACACCTTTTTGGCCAAACCTTTTGGCTGAGAAATTTCAATAAAAAGGCAGAACACCGAGTTGGGCATGACTAATGCCAAGTGCAAGACGGCAAGTTGGCAAGTTGGCAAGTTGGCCAGTCAGCTTCCCCCATTCGGTTTTGGGAAGTTGCATTTGCCGTAGTGTCGCCAGCGTTACGCTTTTGCCTTTTGGGCTGATTTCTGGACAATTATTTATGGCCATTACGAGTTGGCCTGGCCTATGCGGCTCGTTTTGTTTGCTTTACGAGCTGCGGCCTCGAATCAGTCAACTTGCGCTGAGCTTTTGTTGCTATTTCGCTCGCTTCGCTGTTGCGACTGCAGTTCCAGTTCCAAGAAACTCTGCAGTCTAGACGGGCGACGTCGTGCGACACTTTGTCGCCGTCAGGCACCAAGTTCTCTACCCCCTCCCTCCCAACCTCGTCCTCAAACACCCTCGCGAACTGATCAACACTTTTGTGAGGCCATTCAAAGTTTCGGCAGAGACTGGACCAGCATACTGTGCTCAGGTTTCAGGTTTAGTTTAGGTTTTTATTGCCTGCAATACATTTTCGCTGTGTTCTTTATTTAGTTTTTTTTTCTTTTTTTCTCTTTTTGTATTTCCTTTATTTCTCTTCGCTTCGCTTCTCTTCTCTTTGCCTCTTTATTATTGCTTCTTTTGCCTTGGCTTTTCGTCTTTTGTTGTGCTTAGCACGAAATGCAGGCCAAGTGATCCCTTCCAGGCATCGGGACACTTGCGCGGGTGTAGATTTGTAGAATTGTTACCCCGATTCTCTACGTTCTCTTCACTCTTCCCTCTGCTCGCTGCTCGCTGCACTGCTCCCTTCTCATTTTCATTTTAAATGAAGTGTCAAAGACTTTAAATGGCTTTTTATGCTACTGCGAATGAAGCTGTTTTTCATTCCAATGCTTCGTATCGTATTCCATGTTGTTCTTAGTTTTATTGTTGCCGATTGCTCATTGTTGTTGTTGTTGCTGTTGTTGTTGTAGTTGTTGCTGTTGTTGTTGTTGCTGCTGCAGCTGTCGTGTTGCCTAGACTTTATGCAATTAAACAGCGTCAAAGTCAAGTTTAAATATTAAATAAATTAAATAAAAGTAAAAAATAATTAAATAAATAAAATATTAAATATAATTAAACACATTATTATTGCTTCTTAGTTAATTATTAGAATGTAGCATTCAGTCTAGAGTATTTAATAAATGTTGTTTAACTTAAGCCCGCATAACTGGAACTTTAACAACCCCCATATGTTTAACAAGTTCATTGATTTAAAGTCTTATGAACTGTCATCATTTATATTATTTATTATAAATAATATTTGTTTAGTTTTTTAAATCCCACATATTTGCTTTCGCATCTCAGCGAACTTTTCCCAGCGCTTAACACGTAAATCACTTGTTCGTCTTTTGTTAATGCCGATTTTTGTTTTTGCTTTTGTTTTTTTTTTTTTGTTTTTCTTTCTCAACAAATATTTTGCGATAAGGTGCAATGCTTGGGGAAGGAGAGGGAGAGAGACCTGACAGATCGTTTGGTTCGCTGACTGTTGATGGGTTGTTCAAGAGGGGACTTTGCATTGTTATTGTTATTGTTGTTGTTATTGCTGTTATTGTTGTTGTTATTGTCGTACTGAAGCCACTTGAAACCGGCAGCTGTCGCACTTCACTTCACTTTGCAATCTGAATGTTTTTAATGGCTCACAAAAATTCTTGCGAGTGTCGGGAGAGTGGCGAGGGGCGAGTGGTATAAAAAGCTTCCGTATAGCCTTTTAGCAAATATTTACAGTTTTGCGTTTTTTTTTTATTTAATTACGAATATGTGAAAACTGACAAGCAGCAACAAGAAAGGGATGACAACAAGCACAAAGCGGTTGAGTGGAGAGAGGGGAGAGGGAGAGGGAGAGGACGGGGGAGAGGGAGAGGGAGATGAAAGGGGAGAGGGAGATGGAGAGTCTATATAAAATCAAAATGTAAACTGATAGCCAAGAGGCGAAGCGTCAGTTGAGCAGCAGCTGAAGGGCATGTTAAGCTGACAGTGCCTCTCAAACTGTGCTCAAGCGTCAGCCAGGTTGATTGTCTCTTGTTGTTGCTGTTGCTGTTGTTGTTATATTTGTTGTTGCTGCTGCTGCTTCTACTGACACTGCGGTAGGTTGTTTGGTTTTCAGCTTGCTGTTGTTTTTTTTTCCTTTTCCTTTTTATTTTTGGAACAGCGTGCTTAAGTGGCTTTAGTTGCTTGCTTGAGCTTTGCAACGAGTTGTTGATTAAGGGGTAGAGGGTGAGGGGTCAGCAGCGTGTGATAAAGGTGAGAATTATTAAAGACAGCCAAAAAATAACCATAACTAAATATGAAGTTAGATAGAGAAGCAATAAAGTAAATTAAATCTTTTTATTTTTCTTATTCAAATTATTATTTGTGTTTTATTAATTAATATTTATGTTCAATTTATTATAAATTATTCACTAATACGTTAATACGTTTTATTAAACGTTAACTCTTAAGTATTTGTTTTGTATTTTATATTATTTATTTATTTATTTAGTTATTTATTTATTTAATTATTTATTTATTTACTTATTTATTTATTATTAATTATACTTTATTCTTTATTTATTATTTATTTATTTAATTAATTATTTATTTATTTATTTACTTATTTATTTATTTATTTACTAATTTCTTTATTTATTTATTTATTTATTTATTTACTTATTTCTTTATTTATATATTTATTTATTTATTTATTTATTGATTTTCGTATTTTTTGTTTATTTATTTATTTAATTATTTATTTATTTAATTCTTTGTTCATTTATTTATTTTTATATTTATTTATTTATTTACTTATTTATTTATTTACTTGTTTATTTATTTATTTATTAATTTTTTTATTTATTTACTTAGGTATTTATTTAATTATTTTATTATTTATTTATTTACTTTTTTATTTATTTATTTATTTGCTTATTTATTTATTTTATTATTTATTTATTTATTTATTTATTTTATTATTTATTTATTTATTTCTTTATTTACTTATTTATTTATTATTTATTTATTAATTATATACTTTATTCTTTATTTATTATTTGTTATTTATTTAATTTAATGTTTATCCTTTTTTATTTATTATTATAGTTAATTATTCTAATCTTCGGCTATTGACTTTTCCGTTTGGTTGGCTGCATTATCTTTAGGCCGCTTCTTGCCAATATTGGCAATGACTTTGCTTATATTTGGCCATTTATCTGGCCAAATACTTGGCCAAGACTCAGGCGAAACTTCACGCGCTAATCTCCATCACAAGCACAATCGAAGACCAAGTCCAAGTCCAAGCCCAAAATCGAATCCCTATTGGCCTGGCTGGGTGCAGCCCATCATGAGCAATGTCCATTGCCCATTGCCCATTGCCTGTTGCCCATTGCCTGTTGCCTGTTGGCTGATCAATCGTACAATTGAGTAAAATCCAACTTTATTTGCAGTACTTGCAACAGGGCAACAGGCGACGCTTTTTGCTGCCTCCTGTTGCATGTTGTCTGCTTGCAGCTTGCAGCTTGCTGCCAGTTGGCTCGTCTGGGCTTTGGCTTTGTTGTTTTAATGGCTTTCGCTAACATAAAAGCCATTAAGATAACATTTTTATAGGATTTCAATGGCAGTCACGGCAGCAGCAGCCACAGCAGCCGCAGCAGCAGCAGCAGCAGCCTCTGACCAGCTCCAAGGCAACAAAGAAGAAGCTTTGGCCATTTTTTATGGCCACGCGGGAGCAGCAACAGCAGCAGCCACAGTCGTGTAGCAGACGAGCGTGTGGTGGTGTGGGAGGGGGTGTAGCAGTTTTAGCCCTACCACAAACCACGTCGAAATGTCATTGACTATCAATAGAAGATGTGGCCCTGCACTTGGCAACAGGTTGGTAGCTGCTGCCTTTTGCCTTTTGTTTCAAACTGCGCCCAGTTAGTTACCTGGCTCAATGTGCGCTTATTAAACGCAATATTTGTGGCAAGTTGCGCCAGCCGTTGCAATGCTGCAAAGTTGCACAAGTCTCTGGCTCTTTGGCTCTTTGGCTCTGTGTCTGCCTCGGCCTATTGGCCATAAAGTGCGATTTATTTTTGTTGATTTTTTGCGTGGAGTCGCTGCTAGCCCCCAAAAGGGTTTTCCTCCATCTTCTTCTTCTTTTGTTTCTTCTGCTTGCTGTTGAGCGCAGCGCACTTCCTACTTCCAGGTTGCAGCATCCCAACGGTGACCACTGGCAGACCTAACCCTGCCCTGCCCTGCCCTGCCCTATGCTAAGCTAGGCTAGGCTATGCAACAATCCCCCTATCGCAGCTGTAGTCACACTTTTGCACTCAGTTACGAGTGCTCAGTGTGCGCAATCCCTTTAGACTCCTCACTTCCTCTCCCTCTCTCCCTCTCTCTCACTGCATCATCCCCTCATCTCTATTCCCATCACAATGCCACTCGATGATGCAATGCTCTGACGCTGACCCTGCCACTGCCTCTGGTGGCAAACACTGTACAATGGTCAATAACTTGGGATTTGCAGCTCAGCAAAGTATAGCATTTGCAAGAAATCGATTCATATTTTATATGCACAGTAGCCGGCATTGTCCGTGTCTCTTTTTATATGAAGATGGGAGGAATTTCATTATAAAGTAACTCAATCTTAGCATAGATGAAGATGAAGAGTAATACACTCTTACCAATACGTAGTTTATCTAAATATTTATCTGTTTTTACTGATTTCTTTACTAATTTATAATGTACATTTCTTACGTTTATATTTTCCTACAAATGTACATTTATAATAATAGAACAATTTGTAGAAAAGTGTAGAAAAATCCAAATAAACTTCGTAGTGAAAAGAGAGTATAAAATTGTTTATTACAACAGTTTTACATTATCAATTTTCTCCTTGGTGTTGACATTTTTGTGAACTCTGTTAATTTCTGCTGTAGATTATTATTTGGTTGCTTGATCAATCAGTCAATCAATTGCTCAATTATAAAATCAATCAGTTAACTTGTCAGCCATTGATTGTCAGACAATTCATCAAGCAATCGGTCCTTTTCATCAGTCAATCAGTTATACAATTAGACAATCAATCAGTGAATCCCTTGCTCAATTAGACAATCAATCAGTTAACTCTTCAGTCAGTCAGTCAGTCAAACGCTTTGTTTTTCGGCTGTGCATTGATTGTCAGTCAGTTAATCAAGCAATTGGACTTTTTACTACAATCAATCAGTGAATTATGCAGCAAATCAATCAATCAATCAATCAGTTATTCAAGTAGACAATTAAACAGTCAATCAGTTACTCAATTAAACAATCAATTCGTTAATAAGTTACTCCATTAGACATTCAATCAGTCAATCAGTTAACTAGTCAGTCAGTCAAACGCTTTGTTTTTCAGCTATGCATTAATTGTCAGTCAGTTAATCAAGCAATCGGACTTTTTATTACAATAAATCAATGAATTATGCAGCAAATCCATCAATCAGTCAATCAGTTACTCAATTAGACATTCAGTCAGTCAATCAGTTACTAAATTAAACAATCAATCAGTCAATCAGTTGCTCAATTAGACAATCAATCAGTCAATCAGTTAACTTGCCAGTCAGTCAGTCAAACGCTTTGTTTTTCAGCTGTACAGTCAGACCTTACATCTCAATCTATCAGTCAACTATGCAGTAAGTCAATCAATCAGTCAATCAGTCAAATAGTCTATTAGTAATCAGTAAAAAGTCCTTCATTCTGTCAGTCACTAACTCTTCAATCAACTTGTCAGTAAGCACAGACAATTTAATATATATAAATTTAATTTAATTGTAATTAATATTAAATTATTTGTTCTATATATAAATATTTATATAATTGAATAGTATATTTAATATTTTTATTAATTTAATAGTTTATTTATTTAATCTTTAAAATTCTTTCTATTGATTTGCATTTTCTGATTTATTGTCCATTCGTTTATTGAGTTTCCAACAAGTCTATAATAATATAATTAACAATTATTATTTAATTTCCAATACAACATTTTTGTGCACTATTTAGCTGAACTTTAGCCACTGTACAGCTTCACCACACTTTCAACAAATCGCTTCACATTCTTTTTTGCTCAGTTTAATGTTTCGTACTTTTGTTGTTTTCGTTTTGTTGTTGTTTTGTGTTTCATCTTCTATCTCTAATGCCCCGACAATTGTTGGCACTTCTTCTTCCTAGTTGGCTTTTGCTTTTGCTTTGCTTTTGCTCTTGTTTTGCTTCTGTTTTTGCTTTTGTTTTTGATTTTGCTTTTGTTTTCATTTCGGGGAGCGTCAGCGTCATCGTGTTGAGCTCTTCAGTTTTGCTTCAGCTTCCAACTTGTAACTTGCCAGTTGCAAGCTTCCCTCCTCCTTCCCCCTTCTCTCTCTCCCCTCTCCCCCCTCATGCACACCCTTCAAGCATCGTCCATTATGCAGCATTATTTGCAGCTAGTACTCTTGTTGTTGTCCATTTGGGTCCAGCTGCTGATACGGAATCCCAATGCCAGCAGAGAGAGAGAGCGAGACAGAGAGAGTGGGACTCCCCTGACCGTAACTCCCTATACCCATCTATCTATCTCTGTCTCTGTTCCGCTCGCAATCCCTCGGCCTGTTTGCTGCCCTTTTGCATTGAGCAGCACAAACACATAAATTGCATTTGTCGGTTTGTTGTCGTTTTCATAAATAAGATAAAGATAAACGACCAAGTTGCATATTATTTGTAATTGCATTTGTTGTTGTTGTTATTGTTGTTATTGTTGCTGGTTAGACGGGACTATTGATAGCAGCAATGTTAGCAGCATTTGAATTTATTATTGGCTTTTCTTGTTTATACCAATCGGAGAGCATTGAACGTTAAATGGCCCAAAACAAATGTGTAGCAAATAACTCAGTTGCTCTGCTACCAAAAGGATTTTAATGAGTATCCCGGAAGGGAAAAACTTGCTATTATTATTGTTTAACACATTTAAGAGATTCTAGACCAGAATGACAAATCTTTTGCCATTGCGTTTTGCGAATTTCCGGCTTGTGTCTTAAGCTTGTTTATGGCCAGGCCAGGCCTCAAAGTCTTTAAGTATGCCAGACGTCATAAGCGATTAGTTCATTTGCCTCAAATGTTGTTGTTGTTGTTGTTGTTATATTAATATTGTTAGCCAATTTTTGAGCACGTTTTAAACTTGGCTCATTTGATGGCAACAGAAACAGATTCAATGTGACAGAGTTGCGCATAACTCTTGGATTTTTGTTATTATCTTGGCCAAGAGATAGAGTGATAGATAGAGAGAGAGAGAGACAGAGAGAGAGGGGGTTAGATGGCCAAGAGTTTAGCGGGAAAAACTACAATAATTTATTGTTGCCACATAGATGGCAAAGTCGTTGTAGTTGTCGGCTTATATAAATGTGAAATTAATTGCTTAATTTAGTGGAATGGATTGCGAGAGTTTCTCAAAAAGCCACTTTTGCTTTTGCTTGTGAGTTGAGCTCCACACAGTTGGCAGTCTTGACAGTTTTATCACATTATTAATAAGAAACAAAGAAAATATAATAGAGCTACGAGCTGTTTGCCTTCCCGCAACAACAACAACAATAACAACAACAAATAGCAACAACGAAAGCAAATAATACTAAATACCAGGAACGATTCCATAGAATTCCATACAATTCCATGCCATTCCATCGCAGAGCTCTTGAGATCTGCGCGCATCTGTCAAGTTTTCCACGCCCTCGCCTGGTCCAAACTGTCAACGTGGCCATAATTCATAATAAGCGGGCAAAGCACGGCGCCGATTCCATTCTATGTTGCTGCTAGCCATATCCCACAGGCTGCGGCCAAAATGTACAGTAACAGTCGGCTGTTAAAGCAGCTGAACGACTAACAGATGCCCTGTAAATAAAATAAAAATGAACTCAACTCAACTTAATCGAAACTTCACTCAGTCTAGAATTCCTTATTGAATAATTGATTATTTTCAAATTAATTACATTTAATTACTAAAGTAATTCTAGCTGGAAATGTAAACTAGTTTAGTTTTTATTTAAGTAATTCTCACTTTAAATATAATCTAATTTAACGTTTTCTATTCTTATCATTTAATTACTTAATTACTTTTGTATTTATAAGTTAATTACATTTAATTACTAAAGTAATTTTAGCTACATTTATATTTTATATTATATTATATTATTTATTCATATTATAATTATATATATATATACTTATTTATATTATAATTTAATTACTAAAGTAACTCCAGCTGGAAATATTATCTTCTTTCTTACCTTCTTTCTATTTCTATAATTTAATAACTTAATTTATTGAGTTATAATAAGTTAATTACTTTTAATTACTATAGTAAGTTTAGCTAGAATTGTCAACAACTTTAATTTTATTCAGCTTTCTAATTAAATCAATTAATTTTGCTGGCCAATTACAATTGTTTACTGAATTAATTATCTAGTTATTAAATTTACTCTATATCTCTTTCTATTTTATAAATTTATAATTTAATTGTTTAATTAATTACAAATAAATTATATTAAATAACTAAAGCCATTTTTAGCTGGGCATATAATCCACTTCTTTATTTATATCTCTAATTTATCGGATTGCCATTTCATTGTTAAACAATTAACTTTGCTAGCTAATTACAAATATTCACCTGTTAATTACCTGCTTAATTACGTGATAAATTACATTTAATTACTTAAGAATTATTGGCTAGAAATGCAAGCTTCTTCAGTATTTATGTATCCAAATCTAAATCTAAATCTAAATTATTCTAATATCAAACATTTTTGCTAGCTAATTAACTTGTTAAATTCCTTGGGTAATTATAAATTAAATACATTTAATTACTTGAGTTGCAAATGTAAACTACTTCTATATTTTTGTAAACAGTTATTGTATTAATTAATTAATTTTTCCAGTTAATTACAATTTATTTTTAGTATTTTCTTAAGTGATATTTTAAGCAACTCTAGCGACTCAAGTTAGGGTATAGACACAATGCTTTGTCTGTCATATAAACACACAGCTACAGAGCTACAGATGGATGTACACAGACCAAAAGGGGGCGTAACAAGGGGCCAACAACATTTAACAAAAGGCAATCGCAAATATTTTGCAGAGCGCAAAAAAAAAATAAAGCCAGCAAAACGGCAACTGTTTCAGGTGGGAAGAAGCAGGGATGAGGGGATGAGGGGATGAAGAGTTGAGGGGTTCATAGCTGCGTTGTTGTAGCTTTGTTGTGTACATGCATAAAGCTAGGTGTACATAGGCACACACACACACACACACAGTACATTTACATTTATTAGTATCGTTGCCTTTTGTTATCAGCATGAAGCGTTGAATGCCGCGCGCATGAAGAGTGGGTGAGCGAGAAGGAGATGGAGAGAGAAAGAGAGAGAGAGAGAGGGGGAGAGTGAGGTGTAGTCAGGCAGTGCTATGAGCAAATTGTTGACTCAGCGCCGTGCAAATTGTTCAATGCAATTTTTAGTTTAGTTTTGGCGCAAAATGTTCGCTGAATGAATAACAGATTTATGGGCCCACAGAGAGAGAGAGAGAGAGAGAGAGAGAGGGGGCGTGGGTGGCATGAATCTAGGGAATTGCAAAGCGAATATTTGCATTGTCAGAACACAAACAAAAAAAGCATATATGTATAATTGCTCTAATCGTGAGTAAGGCACAACAAGCACTGCCTGGAAACAAGTTAATAGAAACTAATAAAGTAGAGTTAATATTGTTGGAATTAGAATAACTGTAAATGCGTTATTAACTAGCTGCATTAATGTTTTATAAATTTAATTAATTAATTACGCTTTTTTGCTTCTCTTTTGTTTATTTGCAGGTGAGTTTTAAGTGCCCACAAATAACTCAAACGTAAGTCTCTTGAACTCGCTGGCTATCATTAGCTCGTTTTGTCAGTCTCTCTCTCTCTCTCTTTCGTTCTCTCTCTCATTCTGACTCGCTCTCAAGCTGCGTCTAATTACGCTCATTTCAAATATTAAATGCAATTTCATTCTCATCATTTCCGAGCGGCAAGTTTGGCTGCTTCTTTTGCCGCCTCACCACCCCTCGAAAAACCTAATTGAAATTACGCAACGTTCATTGACTTTAGAAATTTCTTGACCAACTATTTGCCAAGGCTTTGACTTGTTTGCGTCTCTCTCTCTCTCTCTCCCTCTCCCTCTCTCTCTTTCTTTATATATTTTTTTCACTTTTATTATTAGTTGCTTTTGGCCCATTCGCTGTTGTGTATTAAGCGGCTCTTTGCCGCAATAGTTGAAGCTCTAATGTAATCGCATTAGTGCGCTTTATAGCCTTCCCTCTTTCTCCCCCCTCTCTTTCTTCCTCTCTCTCTGTCGCACTACAATATAGATTTCATTTAGACACGATCATGTGGCATAATAATAAGCAAACGATCTGACTAATGACGAGCCAAAAAGCCAAGTCAAGTTACAAAACATAAGCTGATAAGACTCATGTTCTCAGCACATGAAACTCCGACGGACAATGATACGGCTAGAAGTGAGAAGTGAGACCTGTCGTTGGTGATAGAGAAGCGCTAGTAGAGAAGCGCTGATTGCAGTCAATGAAAGCGATCGGAGAGCTGATTCAACTGAATGTCTCAACCCATTGAAAACTGCAAATAGCAAAAGTTCTAATTGATCTTTATGTGGCAGCTGCACGATAAATCCCTGCCACGCATAACTCAGCCATAATTAAACTGTTGAACTCGGCGCCGTGGCAATACAAAAATGAAAAAATAAATAATAAATAAATAATTCAAGAAGAAAAACAAAATTAAACTCATTCCGCGGTGATTGAAGTGAAGTGGCGACAACAGAAATCGAATTCAATAATAATCACAATAAATAAAATAATAATAATAACCAAAAAAATAAAAAAAATCTCAATGAATGTTGAAGGTCAGAATGCTTTAAGCCTTAATCAATATTGAAGACAATCGACGGCAAGACGCCAAAAATATTTTACAAATAAAAAACAAGTGCAAGAGACTGCAAAATACCCTGTGCTGTCTGCTAAATGAAGTATTTGGTTTATAATAGAAGTAGGAATCTAATAGGTGTTTAAGTATACCTTTTACAAAGCTAAGTGCTGCGTTACTTCATTTACATACATATGCATGCATCGCAGTCATTCGCTATCTCGCTCGCACACAAAGAGCAAAGCGTTACAGGACTAAAATTTCTTTTTTGATTATCTTTCTTATTTATAAAGCGATCTTTGCGAAACTTTCAGCATTGCTTTTATATTATATTATGCAAACAATGAATAAGTTAGAAATGCTTGCAATGAGAAATAAGGCCATTATTAGCTTTTTTCTATTTGTCAGGGAGGGGGTGAGGTATCGAAAGTTTAACATATACACGAACTGGAGAGGGTATACGAGAATCTTCATGTCAAATTTGGTGTCTCTAGCTCTTATGGTTGCGAATCAATGCGTTTATAGAGATAGACGGACTTAATGCCGGATAGACAGAGGGATAAATAACGGATAAAAAGGCAGATAGACAGAGGTATAAACAGACGAATAGATATTCGGATAGACAGATGGATAGGCAGAGCGATAGACAGACAAAAAGACAGTGGGATAGACAGAAGGATAAGAAACAGAGGAATAAGCAGACGGATAGGCAGAGGAATAAACAGAGGAATAAACAGAGGAATAAACAGAGGATAAACAGAGGGATAGATAGGCGGATAAGCAGAGGGATAGACAGAGAAATAGACAGACGGATAAGAAACAGAGGAATATGTAGATAGAAAGGCAGAGGAATAAACAGAGGAATAAACAGAGGAATTAACAGAGGAATTAACAGAGGAACAAACAGAGGGATAAATAGAGGGATAGATAGGGGGAAAGATAGACGGATAAACAGAGTTATAGACAGACGAATAGACAGACGGATAGACAGAAGGATGACAGAGGGATAGACAGACGGATAAACAGAGTTATAATAGAATAGACAGACGAGTAGACAGAAAAATAAACAGACGGATAGAAACACGGATAAACAGAGTTATAGACGGACAGACAGACAGACCCGGCTCAATCGACTCGTCTGTTCCCGCTGATCCACAATATTTATACTCTATAGAGTCAGAGCTGCCTCCTCCTGTTACATACCTAACACACAAATCGAATATACCACTGTACAGGGTATACAGCATACTCAAAGAATACGTTTCGAATAACGAATAACGAGTACCCGTACGAGCGTATGAATACATCAATTGAAATTGTATCGATTGGCGAGCGTCGCACATTGAATTTCATTGCTCACAATTTACTCGCATTATTTGCGCTTCATGTTATTTTATTTTATTTGTTAGCTTTTTATTTATTTTTTTCGGCGAGTAAATAAATTGATATTAATGATTTGAGATTCGTAAATGCGTATGTGACAAATGATTATTTGCTGCCTTTTAATCAAAAAATGTTTCATCTTCAATTGATTCAGTTTGGTTTGAAATTGGAATTTTATTGATTTCATTGCTAATCTGTGTAGCATAATGCTTTATTTATAAACGCTGATCTCTCCCTCTCTCCCTCTCTCTCTCTCTCTCTCTCTCTCTCTTTCTCTGTTGCTGTCTCTTACGCATGTCGTGTACCATTCCCTCCTTGGGGGTATCCATTACGGGAGCGCGCGGTTCAATGATCGCATTTAATGATTTTTGTATGCGAAAATAAGTAGATTTGTAGTTTTTTTTTCTTTATTTTCTTTTCATTCGACTCTTTCTGTGGAGTGTGTGGAGTGTTTATGGAGTGTGCGAAGTGAGTGTGAGTATCGAGTATGAGTATGAGTATGAGTATATATGAATAGTATTTTGTCTGTGCGTTCGTGTGCAAAATGTTATTGTCTGGACCCTCGCGGAGCTTTCTTTTGTTATTTGTTCAAATCGTGTGGTAAATTTTCAAATGGTTTAGTTGTTAGTTTTTTTGTTGTTGTTGTTGTCTCTAGCTGTTGAGTTGTTGGAGGAGTTGACCCTCATTGTTGCTGCTGTGCTCTATACACTTGAGCTGAGCTCAAGTGCTTGAACAAGCTGTTGGCACAAGGCTTATACTATATTATGCAATAAGAAATGCTTGACTCTCGATCAAAATTAACAATTATACAATCCAAAACTCTAAAACTATATTTCTGACTTACTTTCATTAGAGATCGCATCATTCATTGCATTTATATGCCATTTATTACGCCATATAAATCAATAATTATATCTATTCACACCTCAAACAGTTCGTTTGACAGTTTTATCATAAAAGTTTAAAAGTTATCAACGAATCCATAAACAAATTGAGACAACAACTTCTGTTTTTACGGCCCAGGGGGGCCACCAGGTTTGAGTTGGCTTTTACGACGATGACAATTTTAACCAATTATATGGACACTTGAATGAATTTACAGGAATTTGTACATTGAATAAAAAGCATAATCAGCTCATCTATAGATGGGCTAAGACCAATTCGATAAAAAAAGCAGGTAAAGATTGATAAAGCAGCAGAACGTGTAAACGAGGCATAAAAATTAGCTTAAGGAGGGGCCCTTTGCGTCTGATGGAGGGAGGGAGGTATGGGGGGAGGGAGAGGGAGAATCGTAAAATGATCAGACATCAAGAATGTGCCATAAGCCATAAAGCGTATGCAGTTTTGGTATTTGATAGCCATTGACCATAAAACTTGATAGCAGAACTTGCGTTTGAGTTTAAGTTTTAACTGCCCTTATAATGAGGCACAAAATGGGCAACAAAGTTGGAACAGCTCTCAGTTATTGGTGTTGTAGTTGTAGTTGTAGTTGGCACTGGAACAGGGAAAGGGAAAGGGAACAGGGCCTTGAGTTGACAACTCAAGCAAATAGACAGACATAAAGCGTGAGAACATATTTATAGATGGAGGTCGATCGTTATCTTTATCGCCAATGAATGTCTGCATGCCTGCAGTACTACCAATAAATTGTTGGCAACAAGTCTGGCATGTAAATTTGGTTACATATATATATATATATATATATATATATATATATATATATATATATATATATATATATATATATATATATATTTCGTCTGTTGTTGAGCTGCGACTTGCCAAGTGATCTTGCAAATTTGTTGCTCTCTTTTTTGTTTATATTCATTAGCTTTTATTTTGCTTCACATAAATTGTTTTGGCCCGCAAACTTTGACCCACTTAGATGAAGATTCCAGCTTCAGCACCTCATACCCAACACAACAACACTCTCGTATCTGCAGAGTCAGTGTCAGTGTCCAGGGTCTGTGATCTTGTGGATTGTAACAAGTTATTTGATCAACGTAGGTGTTGGAGCATGGCCAAAAAAACAAATTAATTGGGTTTATTGAACTTGAATTAGCCAGCTATGTTGTGGAATGTTCTTCATGTGGCTTTGTTGTGATTTGTTTGTGGCAAATGCGATAAATGTTTTTGCCGACGCCACATAACTTTGTTGACCATGTCTGCGGCGCTGGCTAAGTGATTTTTGGCCTACATTTGCTGCTCATTATGTCATTATAATAAACTGTTTATTCATATTTTAAGCAATTCTCTAATCAATTATCATTTCAAACAATTAATTATACATACACAAGTTGAGTTTTGCAGATCATTTGTCAATCACTCGCTCACATGCATAAATGATCAACGCAGTTGATTTCACAACTAACTAAGAGATAATTAACAAAATGCTTCACTCAAGTGGTTTATTAACAAACCTGCATAAAATAATACAAAATGTTGAAGATCACTTTATTTCGTTTGGTAATGTTGAATGTTTTATGAAGCTGCAGCTTTTAAATGAAATATTAATGTATTTCAATTTTATTTAGATCAATAATTGTTCATTAAATACAATTTTTAGCTCATTTAGATCAGTATAGAGTGTTCTCAAATATCTCGAACAAGTATTGTTCAAGCATGAAGCATGTTTACTCCCCTCACTAAACGTTTAACCACAGCTCCATTACAACAACTGTAGCTTCCCCCTCCCTCGGCAAGCTCAACTTCACTTTACTTAATTGATTCAAGTTCCAAGTTCAGTGTCAATGCGTTGCAGCATTTAGTTGGCTTTGCTATCGAACATGCAACATGTTTGATCATACCAAACAACGCAGCATTACTCTTTAGCACGCTCTCTTAAGATAACAACCAAACGGACTCTTAACTAGCTCCGCACACACACACTAACAGCACATTGTAATGCCGTTCAAGCCCAACTATGGACAATGGAAACAAGTTCTTATTGTGTTGTTGTACATTTTTGTTGTTTGTTGCTGTTGTTTTAGGCGACTTTTGTTTACCTTATGCCTCGTTAAAGATCAGAGTGCTCTCTTCATTTGCAGAGACAGAGAGTGAGAGAGAGAGAGAGCAAAAGAGTTGGCCTGACCAAACAAGTTGCAGTTGTTGGTTCTGGACAAGACTCCTACACGGAGCAGTGGCAATCGCAATTCTTTTTTTTTCTTTTCTTAATTTTGTTGTTGTTGTCGCTGTTGCTGTTGTTGCTGTTGTTGCTTCTTTTCTTTTTCTGCAATGCCAAACAGCAGGAAGTTCAATTTCAGTTCAGTTGAATTTTGCACGTCATCTCAAGCGGTCCTAAAACGTTGTTGCTACCATAACAGCAAATCTTGAGATCGAATTCGAGTTCGAGTTTCAGTTGGAGTTCGAGTTTTAGTTTCAGTTTGAGTTTAAGTTTAAGTTTCTTCAAGTTCTTAACTTCACGTCGATCGCGTCGTGGAACTCAAATGGCGCAAGTGTTTTTATTGCAGTGCTTAAGCGTTCGAGTTAATTCCTAAATCTTTATATATGTATATATGTATGCAAAACTCATGCTATATTACAATGAACTGTTTGTAGAGTGCGTTCCAACAAGTGCATAAGTTTTTTACAATCAATTTCGAGCAACTTTTTGTCAGATTTGTTCCACCACCTCAAGTGACTAACCAACAACATGTATCGCCTGCAAAGACGCGCTGCTCTCATCGCCAAGCAAGGTAAACGAAGAAAAAATTTACTCTATTAGTTAATAATGAGAAAAACCCAAATGACAAGTTGCAATTTCAAATCAAATATTGTCACAAAATAGATAAATTGACTAATTGACACATTGACTCATTGCCGGGAATATCGCTGTCATTACTCACACGCCACGTTAGACAGAGCATTGTCTGCGGTTTTCTATAATCGAAATGCTCTTTGCGGTTGCCCAGAGCCGAGGTGTGGTCAGTTATATGTGACAGAGCTTTCTACAGATGAGGTAATTGCTTGCAACAGCAGCTGAGTTAGCAAATTATTGAAATAACTATTTTATGCTAAATAAAACTGAAGTTTGGTAATGATATATCAATTATAATTGCAGTTCCTTTCTCTTACCAAGCAAAAGCATCTTCGTTTACTTTCTTTACCGCAACACAAAAATAAAGAGCGAAGGGAAAACTGAGAAGCATGCAATTGGGTCATCAAATGGCCAAAAACCGACCCCAAACACGATGCGGCAATCATTATTTTTACTTACTTTTGATTATAACAACAAACAAACAAACAAACAATCTTACAATCTCACAGTCTCACAATCTTTAATCGCCGGCTAAAAGACGACCCAGAAACCCAAACTAACCGCATCTTCTTGAGATGCCAAGTCCAAGATTTCCAGGCCGAGCATTTTCTTTCTATTTCATTTGGCAAAGGGATTTGGAGCTGAGCAACAGGAACCAGAACCAGGTGAAAGAAAGAAACCTTTAACTGGCAGGCATGGAATTGCTGTTGACTTCATGTCAATTCAAGGTTCGTGTTGGCAAGGCATGTAATTTCATTTAGTCAGCTCAACTCTTTGTCTCGCTGTCTGTCTGTCTGTCTGACTGTCTGTCAGTGTCAGTGCTGCGAGACAATTGTTTTGTGCCTTTGCATGCCAAAATGCTGTGTCCTCCTGTGGCCAGCTGTGGCTTAACCCAATAGCATAACCAAAAGCCCAAATCAAAATCAAAACCAAAACGAAAAACCAAATCCAAATCCAAAACCAAAACTAAATTCAAACCAAGTTCAAAGTCGTGCCAAAGTAAAATCTTTCGTTATTAGCAAATAAAAAAGAAAAAAGAAAAATGAAAAAATAGAAAAAAGAAAAAGAACTCGATCTGCTCTCAGCTCAGCTTTGCTTTTGCACATGGCCAAAGAAGGTCATGGACGGATTTAAGGTTTTTGCTTTTCTATCTGCTCTTCGTCTAGCCTGTTTACCCTTCTATTCCCCCGTGCACTCCCTTCCTGCGATTCAACCATCCATCCACATAGTTCCCGCTGTCTGCACTTGGCCAATTGCCAAAGAGATTTATTATTGAAATGCATTAAAATATGGCCATGGCCAACTATTGCGATGCCATTTGCCTAGACATTGGCATACATACTTATATATATTTTATGGATTAGATGACAGTCAAGTAGAAGCTATTGCAAGTCAATATGTATGTGTGTGTGTGTGTGTGTGTGTGTCTATCTGTGTGTGTACTTTCTAAACTTGAAGTATGCGTGAAAATTGCAGCTATTTTAATATTTTATGGCAGCTAACAAACTTATCAACAGCCATAACTATTATTTAAATAATTATTTTGAGAATTTATATCACATTCACATCAATTGTTTAACCTTCTTTAGATTAAGTTTTAAAGGTATATTTTACTACATTTTGCAACGAATTTATTCTAAATTTAAATAAGTAAATCTGCAAATTTCTGATTAAATGTTTAAGAGCTTTTAATAAATATTTAAAGGCTTTGCTAACTAGCCAAATAAATCTCAGTTATTTCTTTTTATTGTTTTCAAATTATTTAATATAAATTATTTAATATTATTTAATATATTTAATATTTGAAGCAAGCTTAACATGTAAACTTTAAGCCAGATTTATGCTTATTGCAATTGATTTTTCTTAGCCAAATTGAATAAATTCTCTCTCACTTATCAACTGTCATAACTATTATTTAAAAAATTACTTAAGCATTTATTTCACATGCATATAAAACAATTAGCAATTTTTGGAATAAACTTTTATAAACTCTAAGCCAAGATAAAGATCTTTTGAACAAAATTTCACAATAGAATTATTCCAATAAATATGTTTAACAATGCTATAAATTGCTGTTGAAATGTTTAACAGCGCATAATAAATATTTAATAGTTTTTGATAACTAGTTAAATTAATTGCATTAAATTATATATAGATAGTTAAAAGAGATATTTGCTAGTTGTGTAACCAAATTGCTTAACAAATTCTAGTAAAGCTTGCCAAAAATTAATAATAATATAAATAAAACTGTAAGTAATGCTGATTGCAATTCATTTCCCTAACAAAATCAAATATAAATATTATTAAATACATTTCTAAGAATTTATCTTACATTCAAATAAATTGCTTACACATTTTCGGTTAAACTTTTGAAAGTATATTTAACTACATTTCTCAATGAATTTGTTGCAATTTTAAATATAAATTAATAGGCAAATTTCTGTTGAAATGTTTGTGAAGATAAAATATAGATATATGCAATTTAAATTAGTTTTTATTTATTTATTTAAATAATTTACTTACTCAACAATTAAATATCTCAAGAATTTTATAATGCAGCCAAAAACTGTAAGCTAAATTAATTTATTATTGCAATTTATTTCCTTTAAACGAAATTTAATGAAAGCTTTGAATCTTTTACTTAACAACTGACTTAACTATAATTTAAATAATTATTTAAGCAACTATTTTACATTCTTATTTAAATATTTATTCAAGAAACTATTTTACTGTATTATTTTAATAATTGTTTAAGAGTTTATTTTGCATTATTATTTAAAAATTCATTCAAGAAACTATTTAACATTATTATTTAAATAATTATTAACGAAACTATTTCACATTCAAATAAACTGTTTAACAATTTCAAATAAACTTTTAAATACTGTAAGTTAATTTATTTGCTTTGAGCTACATTTCACAATGAATTTATTGTCCAATAAGCAATAATTATAAAATTTAAAATAACTTAATATTAAGTGCAACGATTTGCGTCATTTGTTTTTAGTATAATTGACTAAATCAGTCATTAAATTGCTCAAGATTTTTAGATACAACTAAATAAAACTTTAATTCTAATTGAAATTTATTTCCCTTAAACAAAATTGAATGAATTCTTTGACTGTTTTGGTATTTATTGCACATTCTTTTTGCACAAATTGTTAAACAAAATACAGTTAAAGTTCCCAAGGGTTTTTTTTTTGGTATTGAAAGCAGTTAAAAGCTGTAGGCTAAATGACTTCTAGTCTTAAATTGATTACTGATTAATGTCGAATTAATTGCTTGAAATGTCAGTTGTAGTTTATAGATAAATGTGCCGAGAAGCCTAACGAATTAACTGATTATAGGCAATGTTAACTGTTTTGCCTTGTCAATAGTGTACGTAAATCGCATTGTTGAAATATATGTACTTTGCTGCCTGTTAACGTGGCCCAATGCAATGCGTAACAGCATGCTAACCCACTGGCCAAGCTGGTCCTAAAGCCCGATCTGTTCATTGATGTGGCCTGGGGCCATATATATTTAATTGCACCTTTTTATAGCTCGTGTTGGATGCCCAGTAGCCTCAACTGGACGAGAGACGAGAGACGGGAGACGAGAGACGACGGCGTCTCTAACTGTTAAACCAGCAAGTTGGAGTCTTATTTAATGCATTTCCTTAAGACGACTGGCGACTGTTTGACTGGACATTGGACACGTTGACGACGTTAGCTAAATTATTGTTGTTGTTGTTGTTGTCGCACTTTTATGGCCAAGTTGCACGCATCAGTCAGACAGCAAACTAAGTCTGAGTCGTTTGCAATGGCTCTGGCACCCTCATCCTTCTGCTGATGAGGCAGGCAACACGGCCACAACAGCCGCAACAGCCGCAACTGGCAACTTGCAGCAAGTTTGCTTTGCTGCTATTTTTATGACCTCTGCCAACACCAGAGACGCTCCAAACTTATCTAACGCAACTAACTAAGTATCGAGCAATTCTAATCTAATCACATGAAAGCGAGATAGAAAGAGAGAGCGAGAAACTGAGAGAGACTGAGAGAGACTGAGAGAGACTGAGAGGGGGACTGTTGGAGAGTCACAGTTGGAGGGAAGTTGCCATTTTACCGTAATGTTTGGCTCTCTAACGATGAATGCAACGGTTGTTTTCCCTTTCTGGTCATCCTCAAAGTCGAGATCGTCGTGTGTGCATCCCAAAATAGCCAACAACAACAACTACAACAACAACTGCAACAACAACAACAACAACAACAACAACTCGCTACACGCGTGACTGCCCCACGCTACACGCCCCTCACTGCGCGCCTTCGTTCTCCCATCTGCCATACCAATCCCAGTTCCAGTCTCCGTCTCAGTCTCAGTCTGCAGCCTCAGTCTCCAACTCCAGCTCCAACTCCAACTCCATCGCTATCTGCGCCTGCGCCTGCGTCTCAGTTCTCTTCGCATCACCAACCAAAAGTCTTCCTGTTTCTTGTTCATCTGCATTTTGCCCATTTACTACTTGCTCTATCTATATATATATATATATGTATATCTCTCCCTCTCCCTCTGCCTCTCTCTCTCACTCTCTCTCTTTCTATCACACACACACTGCTGCATTGCCTGCTACGTCGCTTCTTCGTTGTCTTCTTTCGTTTGTGCAGTTAATCAATTATAACGACTCTTGATTTCCTTCCTGCTCTAGATTAAGATTTTTATGTGGGTTCAGTTTCGGGTTCAGGTTCACGTTCAGGTTCAGTTTCAGATGCAGATTCATTTACGTGGTTCGGGGTGTTTTGGGTTTGTTGTGTTGCGGCTTCGCGTGTCTCTTAACTGTGATTGTGACTGGGTGGGTTGTCTATCTCCCCTCTCTCTCTCTCCCGCTCCCCCTCTCTCACTCTGTGTAACATGTCTTTCCCGAGTGCGATTAAGTCATTGGCTTTCAAGCCGCATTCTGATTTGGTGATGCTTTGCTGTTGAGTGCGTGATTTGATGATTGCTCTATCTACACCTTTTTTTTATAGAGACATTGTCAGCTTAATTGACTTTTATGTGCAGCACTTTGAATTGCATACACACATACATACATACACATATTACATTTATGGCTAATACAAGGAAATGAAAGGCCAGACCATGACTAAAGTTAGTTAACGTTAATTAGACTCTGAACTAAAAGTTCAAAGTCTACTATGTTTGACGAAAGCGAAATATGCGTAACAGGCAGAAGGAGGCGTGGCAGACTCCATAAAGGAAGCGAATTCGAGCAGCGACAAAATGATATAAAAAGTATTTATTGAAGTTAATCATAATATATATTAATTAATTTTTTTGCTTTCCCCGATTAGTTCAGAGTCTCCCACAGTCGTAGCGCGACTGTAGCTGCCTGACTTGTTAGTAATATGTTTAATTCTTAACGATATCACTTGGCTTACATTGTTGTGATCCATTCTAGAGTTGTTTGTATTCCTTGTAACTGTGGCTAAACTCCTTTGGCATTCAGTTGTTGGCCTTTCCCTTTGGCATCATTATGCCCATTTAATTATACCTTTTTGCACTCAACAATTTCCAAATAAATCACTCAATCAAAAATGCTAGAGAGACTGTAGACATGACAGGATAGTTTCCCACCAATCGCTCACAGCAACCACAACAACAGCAACAACAACAACCCAACCACATAAATACATCAGATGTCAAAAAATGAACTTGACTTGCGGACCCAAAGCACAGCTTGATAGTAGACCAAAAGACTCAAGTCTCGAGTCTGGCCAACTCTTTGGCTACAAACAGCAGTCGTCAGCTGCGGAGCTGGCTAAAGGGAACTTGTCTTGGAGGCTGGCCACATTAAATAGCAAATAATAAATTAATATGCCGTAAGTTAATAATTACAAGTTGAAGATGTAACAGATTGTGCCGAGATTGCGGCTACTGTGCGAACACAACTCTTCTCGACTATCTTCTACATCTGTTTCTTTCCCTCTCCCACTCTTTGCCCCGCTCTCTACACGCTGACTGGCACTGCGCTCTGGCGCCCCGCGTTGAGCCCAAAGGAGGCTCATTAAAAAATAAAAAGAAAAATATAAAAACATAAAAAATAACAGGCAATAGCAAGTCCTATGTGTATATAGATATATCTATGTATCTATGTATATATATGTATGTATATATATATATATATATTTGCCTCGCTCACTGATTGATTGCGGAACATGAAGTTGCAGCGAGCAAAGTGTTGCAGACTGTTGCAAAACTAAGCTCAACTTATTGTTACATTAAAAATATACATTAAATTTGATTAGACTTGTTGTTTAGCTTAGCATGTTAATGTCATTAACAATTAAGTGGCTGCTTAAGTTAATAAGTTACTAAATGAACAAAGAGCATCTCAAGCTAAGCAAACTACTTATTAATTATATATACCAAATAATAATAGAGCAGTCTATAAGTTGCTGAGCTACTAGAAACAGGTCAGAACTTGGCCGAAAAACTGAGTCCAGATAGAATTTGATTACACTCATTGTAAGCAGCTAGCATCTAAGATTTGGTATACTCCAAATCTCTGGCCAAAAGTATCGTGTTCGCTGTGCTTGCAGCTCGTTTCTCAATGAAGCCGAACGAAATTGGCTTTGGCTGAGTTTGTGCGTGGCAAATTAATTGAGCAAAAGTTCACAAAAGTTTACATAACTGCAATAGAAACCGTTATTGCAACAACAATACCAACAGCAGCAGCAACAGCAGCTACAACTTGTTAGACCAGTGAAAAGCAGCTGCAACACACAACACACAGCCACTCAACACTCAGCAGTCAGCATTCAGCACTCAGCAGTTTTCATCATTTTTATGGCCAACTTTGCAGCTTCTTGGTAACATGTTGACAACAGCGTTGCGCCCTCAAAGCCAAACAAAAGTCACCACAGGCAACGCCAAAGTTTGACCAATGCTCGAGCTCCAGTCACAGCAACAATTTTCAATTTGCAAAATGAAAAAAAAAAAAAATGGCTTTTATTTGCCAAATGCGTCAAGCATTCCAATTCCTATTCTTGCATAGCTGCTGCACCCCAACAACAACAGCAACAAGACTCACAACAATAACAACAACAAACAGTAGAAACCTTTCTGCCATTTGTCAACATTTGGCTGGTATCAAATGTCTGTGGGGGACCGTCTAGTAACCATGACAAATTTGTTGTAATCAGAAAGCACTAACGACAACAACTTCAGCAACAAACACAACAACAACAACAGCAACATGCACACACAATGATATCCATTCACGCTGCTCTTAGGGCCAAACAAAGTCCAGCTGAGAGCAAATGGTTAAGGGGGAAGCTGGGGAGGGAGAAGTCAGCAATAAAGATGAAGAAAAAAATAAACAAATTGCAAACATTCGCACAATTTATAAAAATCACTTTGTAATTTGTATGTAAAGTTAACATTTGCCTGGCGTCGTCACTGTGAATAACAATGCATTCACAATAGATGGCAATGTTTTAAGACTGAATGAATACTGTTTAAAAAGAGGGAAAAAAGTGAATATTAGTTAATAATAGAAAAGTTTATAATAGCAACAATGCAAAGAATTATTTAATATGTTTATAATTTTAAACATATTCATTTTATAAACGAGTTAAATATACTTTTCGAAATGTATATTAGCTGAGCTTAAAGCAATTCAAATTAATAAATTTATATTATTATTATAAATATATTATAGATGTGTGTGTAAATATTAGAAATACATATTTTAAGCACAGATTACAATTCTAAAGTAAGCTGCATTAAAGCAAAATAAACAAAGCCAACGGTATAATACCCTTTACCAGTTTCTACAAAGTTAAAGGTATATTAAACTAATCTAATAATAATAAAATTACATTAAATATTTGGTTATTATGATTATTATGTATAAAGTATATGAAGGAATATTCAAATATGCAATATTCTTTATATGTTTTATGTACTTGCACATATGTATATATATACTTATATATATAAAATCTTGGTCTTGGGTATTTACATAGCGATCAGTTTCAAGTTCCACACAATAAGCTCAGTGTTGTTGTTGTTGGATTTGAGATGCAAAAGTAAGGGTGGGTTGCTGTCACATATGTAGTTTGATCTATGCAAAAGCAAGTGAAAGAAGAATTGACAAAGATAACGGTTATTATGCCAGAAATAGATGCATGTGAACTGATGCTTATCTGTTGTCGAATCTATCTACACACACATTTTAAGTGCTCGCGTACGCAAAGAAATGCATCACACACATAAGAATGTATGTAGTAACTTCGCATTTATATAATTAATTTGTATTTATTTAATTTAATTTAATTGAAACTTATTTAAACCAGGAAAAGATGATAAATTATGACTTTACGCTCAGTCGAAACTCCTGCAATAATGCAATAAATATTTAATTAATTGTATAAAAATATGATTTTATCTTTAAATTATTTGATAGCATTTCTCAACCTGCATTAACATTTCAAGTTATTATCAATTTAAATGCGACTTGAATGCGGATTTAAATGTTGTTATTTTGCTGATTTCATTATTGGGATTATTTCCGTTTATTGACCCATTTCGTAACATCCATAAATAAACAAAGTATTGCTTCCGATGCTTGACCTGCGTCATCATCATCATCATCATCATCACCTGCACCTTGAGAAACTCATTAAGATTTCAAGTGGTCCTGGCAAGTGGCGGCCTGCACTTTATGACCACATTACAAAACTTCCTTCCTTTTGTGCACATTTCGCAGGGCAAATAAATAAATAAATAGAAAAATATTTTGCTGTTTGCACAACACACAAATAGAAAGAGAAACGAGAGAGAGAGAGAGAGAGGGAGAGAAAAGGAAGTCAGCGCAAGAAGCATGTGCTATAAATAAATGCATTTTTTTTATATTTAAGTAAAAAGAACGTTGCACAAACAAACCCACACAGCAAAAAAGACTCAAGACGCAAACAGCAATTCCCCTCTCCCCCTGGCTGCCTTTGGTATAACCACACTTATGGCCAACTTGGGGTTCTGGCTTGGAGAGCAATCCTGAACCCTGAATGCGCGTCTCTAACGAATGTTTTAGCTTTGCTTCCGGCGACATAAAACTGCCGTTTGCTGTTGTTGTTGTTGTTGTTGTTGTTGTTGTTACTGCTGCTGCTGCTGCTGTTGCAGTTGCAGTTGACCAAAAAGCAGCTGCCTATTGGCGTTTACCACTGTTGAGTAATGCGCCTCCGTTTTGCAGTTGTAGTTGAATTCGCAGTTGGACTCGGCAACGTTCTTGTTGTTATTACGTTTCCTTTATTTGTTGTTCTTCTTCTTGTTGTTGTTGTTGTTGTTGTAGTTGTTCTTCATCTGGCTTCTTTTTTCTCTTTGCTTGGGTCAATTTCAAGTTTCTGTATTTTGTTTTAACATTGGCAACGGGAACGATATTGGGGGCAGATGTTGCTGAGAAGAGTTCAAGTTTTGTTTTGAAAGTAATTCGTCTGGGGCAGCTTGTGTGTGTATATATATTGTGTGTGTGTGTGTGTGTGTGTGTGTGCTTGCAACTCTTGCCTATAATTGTGGGGCAGACGGACAATGGAGAGGTCCAAGTTCAAGCCACCCACCCACATTTTATTGTTATCGCAACAATGGCAGCACCACAAAAGCGTAGCACAGCTGCCTCTGCCTCTGCCTCTGCCTCTGCCTCTGCCTCTGCCTCTGCCTCTTCCTCTGCCCCTGCCTCTGGCTCTGCCGATGCGCAAGAGCAATTTGCTGGTTCTGGTTTCTTCAACCTGAGGTCACTTAATATAGCAAAGCAGCTTGTACAGCTCACCTTGAATTGATTTTGATCATAGATCTTGAGTTTTGTATTTGCAGAAGAATATAAAAATATTTAGTTTTATATTTTCAAAAATATCTAATAGATATTTTGCAAGCTAACCTCTGTGAACTTAATTTCGCTCTAGGGTATCTCAAGTTCCAGTTACAACCAAGCGACCCTTTGTAAGGAACTACGAACTCATAGGGAGTCATAGGTAGGGCAGCGTATACACTCACTTCACAGAGATAAAAGCAAATAAAAAATTGCATAAAATGCCAGCGGCTGGAGCAAAATGCATGTAGAGCTGCAAACATTGGCGGTGCATTGAACTCCAGTGGCATGGTCCGCGGTCCACGGTCCGCAGTCCACAGTCCACGGTCCACGATCCATTCCAGACCAGGCCACAAAACTAGAAAACGCTGAGGAACCGAGCGAACGAACGAAAGAACTAGCGAGCGAGAGAGCGAGCGAACGAAAGAATCGACTGAGAACTCGTATCTGTTCTAAACATGGCCACAGATACTACAAATATACAATGCGAACACATTGCAGAATGGACAACGGACAACGGACAGCGGACAACGGACAACGGACAACGGACAAACGGACAACAGAGAACGTAGCAGAACGACGGACTTTCGCACGAATGCGCAGCGTTCTGCTAGGGTGCAGAGAAGCAAAGCGGGGGAATTGCGGTGACTGGGAACGGTTGAGTCAGCAAAGCGATTAGAAGCCTAAAAGGAAGTAATGTTGCAGAAAATGCAAAGAGGGAAAGCGGCAAGAGGTAAGAAAGAGAGCAAGAGAGCGAGAGAGCGAGAGAGCGAGAGAGCGAGAGAACGCAGAGAGAGAGAGGAAGTGAGGAAGCGAGGAAGCGAGAGAACGAAAGATCAGATTGCTGCGTGGACGGACCGGACTGGAGAGTCTGTTTGCTTGCTTTGCTTACTTCTTTATGATGGTTAAAATTGAAAAAAATAAAATAAGAACAACAACAACAATTCGAAGCTTAAGGCAGCAAACCCACCCGCGCCCGCCAATGCCTCGCTCAATGCAGCTCTCGCTCTTTCGCTGACTTGCTATTATTATGTGCTTTTTCTTTTGGCGCGACTGCGGGGTCTGCGACTGACTGAGCTCGGCTTGGACTTGGTCGGAGTCTCTTGTCTCTGGTCTCTGGTCTTGCTCTTGTCTTGCTTTTGCTCTTGCTCTTGGTCTTGCTCTTGGTCTCTTGGCGTGTGTGTAATTATCCAAGGACGCCGATGAGTAATGAAACGACCTTGAGTGCAGCACAACATACACACAAACACACACACATGCACATGCAAACAAAAGTTACATATAGAGATCTACAACAACCAAACGATCTTGTGTGTGTGTGTGTGTTTGGGCGTGCGTTGCAATGCCGGACCATGCCAGCGCTGTGTCCCGGGTCTCCAGCGGTCAGGGCGTCATTTGTTACACATGGACAAAAAGCTGATATGGTAAACAATTTGTCAGCGTCATAACAAACCCGGCTAGAGCCGAGCATGGTCAGCTTTGCACTGCAACGGGCACCACAACAAATGGCAACGCCCACAAAGCTTTTGGCTTTTGATCAAAGCACAAATATAGAAAGAAAACAACAACAACAACAACAACAACAGAAAACTCTACTTTGCTTTGCTATTGCTCTTGCTTTTGCTTTTGTTTGTCTCTCCTCCAACCATTCCCTTTCGGATCTGTTCGCATTGTGGTGGCCAGACATCTAGACAAGCTAATCTAGAGATAGCCATAGATCACTTGGCGCTCTGCTGTCCGTGATATAACATAGAGGTTAGTAGTAGGCAGCTCTTTGATCGCTCAATTGATAGCTGCTGCCTTCTAATCTATCGGAATATTGTTCAATCTCAGGTGATTTCTCTCAATTGATGTAGTATTTACAATTTATTGTTGATAAATTGCAACTCATTTAATTTGTTTAAAGATCTTTTGCATATTTGTGTGATTGTGTTTCTATTTGAGTTATATAGCTAGAAGCTTTTGATGTGAGAATTTGTTGTTCTTCAATCTTAATAGTTTTTGTGCTGAAGAAGTGCCACATCAGTCAGCTTTTGTTTACGCATTGAAATTCTAACAAATCTTTGCAATATTATAAACTTGTAACTATTTTATTTATTATTTAAATATATTTTGGTTGTGTTAATATTTGGAAAAAATTACATTATGTTCTAAATAATGTTCTATAATTTTAATTTTTCATGAATTATGGAAACTGTTATGGATTTTGTGTAAAAAGTAAAAAAGTCAGAGTAAAACTATGAATTAAAATAAATAGCTTAGTATTAGTATAGTATGTCAAGTTATGAATCAATTATTAACATGAAATTGATTTGAATATTTATAATGTTAGCAGCTGCATTAATACGATTTATTTATTTATTATTATTATAATGTAATTCAATGTAATTATGTTATTTCAAATATCGTTTAAATAATTGAAACTGTTATTGATTTGGATTAAAAATTTTACACTTTTAATATGAATAATAATAAATAAATAAAAATAATAATAGGTATATTAATAAATGAATTAATTATTGAGCTTAAATTGCGACTTTATCAGTAAAATTAACAAGTTTTCTTTATTTATTATTTTTATAAATTAGTTGTCATAGTGAATTTATTTTAAATTATTACTTAATAGCTTGAGTATGTTAAAATATAACTTAATTATTGATTGACATGAAATTGCTTTGAATATTTATAATGTTAGCAACTGATGTAATACGATTTATTTATTTATTATTATTATTATGTAATTCAATGTAATTATAATGCAATCTCAAATAATTTAAACTGTTATAGTTTTTGTATAAAAATTCTACACTTTTAATATGAAATAATAATAAATAACTTAGGTATATTAATAAACGAATTAAATTGCGACTTTATCAATAAAAGTAACAAGATTTCTTTATTTATGCTTAATATAAATTAGTTGTAATTGTGAATTTATTCTAAATTATTACTCAATAGCTTGCGTAGGTCAATATATAACTTAATTATTAATTGACATTAAATTGCTGTGAATAAATGTAATTTTAGGTAATGTAAAGCTACAGAATTTTTAAAGGTTTTGAGTAATATTTTAAAGTATTTATTTAATGAATTACTGAAATTAATATTGTTTTATTTGAACTCTCTAAAATATGTGTAATTCGCACTGCAATTGAAGAATGCACATTCATTTAATTGAACAATTGCTTGAACTAGTTGTTGTTAATATTACCGCATTAATCTTCTAGTTCGCTTAATTTTATGCAAAACTTAAATCAATTGTCTATGCTCCACAACAATTGCACAACTCAATTTGCTAATAAAATTCTTGTTACAAATTCTTGGCCACAAATTGTTGAGAATATTTGTGATATTATGCATTGCACATGATGCAGAACGGCAACCACTTTGCATTTTTCTTGTTCGAGTGCAACGAAAGCATTGACCTGTTCATGATGATATTTTCTACCACATTGTAAGACATACCTGCTCTCCCCTACCCTCTCATCTTTCCTACCACTTGTAAGCAGCCTTGGCATCAACTAATCAGCCAGAGCACAAAATTATTTGCCATTTTTTACGCGCTGCTTCAAACGCGGCAACTGGCGGCCATCGACTGCCACACAGTTGTTGTTATCTGGCAGCGCTGGCATGCCAACAGGCCCCGCCATTAGGCCATAATCATCATCACACACGCCTTGGCCAAGGCTGTGCATCTTCAATTCCCCCAAGAAAAGCAGAGTAATAGAGAGGGAGGGGAAGATATAGAGAGAGAGAGGTGTGCCAAATGCGCGCGCGCGCAAGCGTTTGCTTTTGTCTATGATGGAAGATGAAAGGAGGAGATGGGATACAAAATGAAGATGAAGATGAAGATGAAGATGACGATGGCGATGAAGATGGAGTTGCGGCATTTGGGGGGGTAAATGACGGAGGCAGACAGAAGGCAGTTAGGAGGAGGCTAGCTATTTTTAAGTATAGGTTTCGGTTTCGGTTTCATTGTTGCATTTCTTTTGCGTTTATGAAATTAATGAGCAGCCACAACTGACTGCCTACCTGCCTGGCGGATTGCCAGCTTGGCTAACTGACGCATTGACGCATTGACGAGGCCACTCACTCACTCACTTACTCACTCACTCACTTACTCACTCACTCACTCACTCGGTTCATATTGAATGCTCTTTAAGTTGATTGCATAATTTTGGCATCGCACACAACGCATTCCATTTATTGACCCGCATTTTTAAGCCATGGATGCGCAATTTGCTTAACCCTGAGGCGCCGACTGTCGCCTTCAACGCCTTCATCCGGCTCCCGACCTTTTCCACAATTGAAATCTAAATACGCCTGACACGCCTGTCCCTCTCACTCTCTCTCTTGCTCTCTCTCTTGCTAATGTGAGCTCTCATCAATTTTGGCAGCAGCATTCCAAGTCCATCTTCGTCAGCTTTACAAGCTCAAACAGTTTCTGTTTATCTTTGCCTGAGCAATCTTCCTTCAATCTGCACTTCAAGCGGGTGTCAAAAGTCCACTTGTTGTTGTTTGATATTATGTTGTTGTTGTTGTTATTGTTGTTATTATTATTGTTGTTGTTATCTTTCAACGTAGCAATTCACTTTTGATTTCTTTTGTGTGTTGCCTGCTTTTTTGCTCACTTATTTCTCATTATTTGCTTAACAATTAAGCCCAAGTACTTTCAGTTTTCATTTTTAGCCAAAAGAGCAAAAACAAATAAATAAATTTACATTTAATGACATTTTTTTAACTTGTTTTTTTCAACTTGTTTGTCTTTTCAGGTATGTTAAAATTGATTTCATGTATTTGCTTATTATGTTTTGGGTAAGTAAAGCTCTCTTTTGATGGAGTTAAAGCTCCAACAGTTATATTCTTAAGATCAAAGCTCATTCAGCTTATTTAGCTGCATTTTCTGGCTTTTTCTGGCCATTTCAACTGATATCCTACAGCTCTATTAATTGTCTTTGAGTCACTCCCTGAGCTTATCTACAAGCACATTAAGCATAAAGCTCGCTCCGGCCAGCTTTCATTTCAAGTGCATTAAGCTTAATCTCTGCAACTTTCTAATGCCATTTTTTAGCGTTTTTTTTTATTTTTATTTTTTTTTTCGCTTGCAAATATTACACATGATTATACGGAGGCGAGGACCACACCCAATAGCCAGAGTTGCTTCCTGCTACCAATTTCTATCGAGACTATGAGGCTACTGCCTCTCTCTCTCTCTCTCTCTCTCTCTCTCTCTCTCTCTCTCTATCATCTCTCTCTCTCTCTCTCTCTCTCTGGCACTCTCTCGTACCGTCTTTCTATCCCATAGCATATTGCAATTTATTGTTATTGTTGCGGACAGCGACTACTGTCCATAATTTTTCAACAAATCGTCGCTCAGCTGTCACACTAATCTTTGAGGCCACCAGGCAAACGAAAGAGCTTCCAGCTGAATTTGCATATACATATGTCTTGGCGAGGCCTGGGATTGGTTTGTTTTCTTGTGTTTTTTCTTGTATTTTTGTTCATTGTAAGTTGGCCTGGTCAGTGAAGCATATTGTCGAAAGAAATCAAACACACCTACAACAAACAAAATCAACAATTGTGGGAAATTTGTTGGAAAACCAAAATGAAAACATTTACAGAGGAGTTGCCCAAGCGGGGGTCAATAAGTGTGTGTGTGTGTGTGTGCAGTGTGTGTGTGTGTGTGTGTGTATTTGTGTATGCCAACGATCACTTATTAACAAGTTTCAAAATTGTTTTTACCACATTTGGTTAATGCCATTTATTGGCTTTGCCGGCTGCTGGTGTTGTTTGATATGTGTGTGGGCTGGCCCCAACTGTCACGCCCACCAACAGAGAAAAAAACAACAATAACAACAACAACAACAGTCGCTGCAATTTGACAGCAGCTGTAACGGGCAACTCTAGAGGGGCGGTGCGTTGCATCCAAGAACTGGCAGCAGACCAAAAATGGAGCCTACTTCAGCTACAGCTCCCAGTCCAAGTTGCCCAGCTTCGCCAGCTTCACCAGCTTCGCCAGCTCTTTGTGGCTTGGTTTCGCTCTCATCTAATTCAAATGTCAAGCGTTTTGTTTTCTTTATGTTTGATTCTAATTGTTTTTTTTTTTTTTTTTGGTCTTCTGCAGGTTACTAGGTGAGGTCTCCAACTCTAACTCTTCTCCTCTCTCTCTCTCGCTTCCTGTTTGCTTATTGCGTCGGCAGCTCAACACGAAAGCAATTAATCCCGCTAATTGCCGAAAACGTCAGCCAAGCTTTCATGTGCCAGCCCCCATATTAGTTTATTTCAGTTGATGTTTCTTTTTTTTTCTTTTCTTTTTTTTGCCTGTTAACTGATCTCTAAAGGTCACAGTTGCTGCAGTTAAACGTTGCTTATTTCTCTCTTTATAGTTTCTGGCTTTTTGCAGAGGCGCCACCTATATTTGGCGGCTGTGCGTTAAGATTAATGAGCACTAAACGTCAACTTTTCATAGGCACAGCACCTTAAATGGTTCAGCATTAACAAATTGAGTTTGCCTCTGTACGGGCGAGCTTTAAGCTTGGGTTCTATATGTAGCCATAGAATGTGTGTGATTCACGCTTGACAAAGCTCTAGGGTGACCAGTTGTTGACCTTCAAACATTCAGCTTTAAGCTACTTTATTGTAGCTTATGTAGCCATGCATGTATAACTTGTAGGGTGACCGTATATTGCATTTAAGCTGTCAATTACTTATGATTCATGCTTTCACATGCCTAGGGTGCCCAACTATTGGCATTCCTGTTCTTCAAAGGTTTAGTTGTAAGCTCTTTGAGTGCAGCTGATCTTCTAGGGTGACCGTAAATTGTAAATTGAATAGAAATTGGCTAAAATGTTTACCTTTACTGTGCTGAGTCAGCATTTGTTGCTCCTTAAACTGTAAGCTTTATTTATTTATTAGGGTGACCATATATAGTCTTTTCAAAAAGATAAGTATCTTTTTTTAATGATATTTATACTATTATTCTGACAACAACTGTGCTTCACGCTTGTAGAAGTTCTAAGCTGACCATTTACTGTCACTAAAAGAATAATAGAGTTGCCACTGAGGCTGAAATATTGGAATGCTTTAAGCTCTGTTTGTGTAGTTATCAATTATATTTTATTCTATCATCGCAATGCTCTAAGATAATAATTTCTTTGCGCGATGATTAAAATAGAGTTGTTAAAGTTCTAAGTTGACCAACAGGGTTGCCACTCTTACGCCTAAATTGCTAAGCTTACAGGTGTCAAGTATATGCGCTTCCACTGTTACAAAGCGCTGATTGATTGATCAAACACCAGCTCAAACATAGTTGTGAAAGCTTTAAGGGTGACCGTATGCTGTCACTATAAAATACTTCAATATTTTGCCTTGATTCGGTCAGGCGTTAAGCTTTAACTGCGTTAGCATTGCAATTGCAAGAGGTAAAAGGCTTCTGGGTGACCCAAAATCAGAATGACCCCTTCACTGTGACTGTAACTGTGACTGTAACTGATACTGCGATTGTGATATTTCGATTGTTTTGTCTTTCTTTTCCATTCCCTGGACGCGCTTAATTGTTTGTGCTTAGCCCACAACGAAGCTGGCTAAATGATGCTGCACAAATTGAACTGTATGCAATCACGTTTGGGCTGGTTCTCCACCCCATGTTCCGTGTTCCGGATGGACGCCCACTTGGTTGCTGGCAGTTGCCCAATCTCTTGACTTCACTGCGGCTACAACTCAATTTGAAATGGGCCATTAAAACAAATGCACAGCGAACAACACATCGCAAATCCCAAAAAAAAACCGCAAAAGACTCGCCCACGTTGCAAGTTGCACGCTGCTGTTGTTGTTGTTGCCTGTTCACACACAGAATATCAACATGGCAATATTTATTTATAACATTTTGCCAAAAACACAACAACACACAAAATACCCCCACAGCTCCCCTTTTCCAGCTCGCACATCGTCCGCAGAGACTTTCCACGAAATGTGCAACTAAATTGCACATAAACAAAGTGTCTAGTCCAAATCTGAGGCAGGTCCTTGTCCATGTGCAACCTTTCACTTGGCTCCGAGACTGAGTCTTGGTCTGAGTCTCAGTCTGAGTCTGACGCTACTTCACTCTGGCTGCTGTCTTTCTAAACAATTGCCAAGTATTTATATATACATCTCTTTATATATATATATATATATATATATATATATATATATATATATATATGTATTTGCAATATTTATTTGTATTTGTATCAATAGCAACGTGTTTATAACTTAATAATGGCTCAATAAAAAACCAATGCAACATCCACGATCGAGCCACAAAACTTTCCTTTCCTTTCCTGCAGGGGCTGCCACACAGTAGTCAGCAGCCACGTCTGCCTCCCCATCCATGTGCCCGAGTCATGTCGTATTTCGGACAACTTAAACGTGAGCGCATTTAGGAGCTAACCCGAGATCACTCCTTCCCCCTCCTTCCCCATCTTCGGCTAAGCAAGCCCCTCTTCGCCGTTACGGGGGGGGGAACCTCTTGGTGGTTTAGAAAGGCTAATGGGGCGTTTAGTTTTCGAGTTTTCAACTTCAACTCCATCTCGGACTCCGGACTCTAACTCTGACTCTGGCTCCAGCTCTCGCTCTGGGGTCCAACTGGAGTTAATCAAATGAATTATTATTACAATAAATAAGCATATTTTGACAGTGGTTGTTAGCTAAATGGCATATCAACTGCTAATGACAACTGCAAATGGCCAAAAAGAGGGTCAGCCAAATGGCCAAAAACTTACAATTTGAGCTGCAAACATAAAACTCGCTGCAAATAAAATAATTAGGCAAATTTAAGCACTTTAAATACAACACTATTGACAGTTTATAAAACTATATAAATATTTACAATAAATAATAAATAATAAATAATAAATAATAAATAATAAATAATAAATAATAAATAATAAATAATAAATAATAAATAATAAATAATAAATAATAAATAATAAATAATAAATAATAAATAATAAATAATAAATAATAAATAATAAATAATAAATAATAAATAATAAATAATAAATAGTAAATAATAAATAATAAATAATAAATAATAAATAATAAATAATAAATAATAAATAATAAATAATAAATAATAAATAATAAATAATAAACAATAAATAATAAATAATTAATAATAAATAATAAATAATAAATAATAAATAATAAATAATAAAAAATAAAAAATAAAAAATAAAAAATAAAAAATAAATAATAAATAATAAATAATAAATAATAAATAATAAACAATAAATAATAAATAATAAATAATAAATAATAAATAATAAATAATAAACAATAAATAATAAATAATTAATAATTAATAATAAATAATAAATAATAAAAAATAAAAAATAAATAATAAATAATAAAAAATAAAAATTAAAAATAAAAAATAAAAGATAAATGATAGATGATAAGTGATAAATGATAAATAATAGATAATAAATGATAAATAAAAAATAATAAAAATACGAAAATCTCTCAGTTTTAATACTTATAGTAAATATAATAATTAAATATTTTATATAAATAATTCAAAATAAATTAAGCTCACTTAATGCTTTTTCAATTCACTTTAAGTGAGATTATTTGAATTGATTTAACACGTTTAAGCGCATTTAAAGCTTCTAAAGTTCTTAATGTGTTATTAAATGGAAGGTAATTATTTACATTTTGATTATTATAATTGTAAATAAAAGTCTATATAAGAAATATAGCCTAAAGCTTGAAGTATGATTAATTGAGTGCATTCCAGGCATTTAAGCTTACTTAAAGCGCTACAAAAGGTATTAATAAAACAATAAATGCGTGAATATTTAAGAGTTATAGAATTAACACTTCGTGAGTGAAACAATTGGAGCTTTAAGTGAGATTAATTGAATTCTCAACAAATACTTCAATTGCATTGAATGCATTATTGGATATTGAATAAATAAACTAAATCTGATGCCAGTTAAACTCATATTTATATCGCTCGCCCATCGAATTGTATCACAATATCAATTTACCATTTCAAACCGCCCAAAGCATAGTTTGCAGTTAGTGGAAAATAAAAGAAAATAAAAGAAAAGAAAATTTATACATTTGAAAGCGCGTGCAATTGGTTCAGCAATTTATTTCCGTTAAATTCGACAATATAAAATGCCTACAACAAGAGTTGAGTTGAGTTTGGTTTTTATGGGCATTTCATTTCGTGTTTGGCAAACATTATCAACACAGGTAACAACAACAACAACAGCAACAACAACTGGCACAACAGATGAATTTAAGAACCATAATTTGCCTTTAGCCGCAGGATAAACCACGCAAATTTATCATGAGAAACAAAAAAAGCCAAAAAAAAAAAGAAAATAAAAAAATAATACAGAAAATGCAACACATAAAATGTTTTTCGCGCTTAGTTTTTTTTTGGGGGAGGCAACTTTTTTTTATTATTATTTTTTCTGCTGCGATAGGAAGTGAAAACGAAAAGCGTTGAAGAACTTGAAGAGAGTGAGTGCGGCGGGGGGGAGCTGAAGAGCTGCAGGGGCAGCTGTCTGGCAGGCTAGTCTATAAATTATAGTCGCTTGTGTTGAGTTGCTTTTGGGGGTTTATAATCAGAATTTGCAGCTTTCACACGCCAAAAGGGGGACAGGGAGAGAGAGAGAGAGAGAGAGGAGTCAGGGAATCTGGCTGGGAATAATCTTGACGAAGACAGCGGCTCAGACAGAGTTCCGTTCCATTCTGTTGCCCCATGCCTTGGTCTTATCGCGCTGACACAATCGGCGAGGCCAATGCCAAAAACAGTTGGCTCAAAAACGCTTCTAACTGGGCTCAAAGAATGTCGGGGAATTTTAGTTCTTTTTGTTTTATTTTCTTTTTTCTTTTTGGTTTGCTGATATACAATCTGCTCCAAATTCTCAAAGCTCTTCTCCACTATTTTCCTTAGCTTCAACTACTCTCCCTCTCCCTCTACACTGATTATTCGCATTGGCAATTTATGTCTGGCTGCTTGTAATTGTTGGCCATGTCGCTACTTATGAGCATATGCATGTATCTCGAGGTAACAGCTACAAGAGATTCCAGTTAAACAATACACATGAAACACTTTAAAGAATCCAATCTAATGATCGTATGCTGTGGACCACCCACATGGCTAAAGAATGCTTTAGCTGCTGAGAGTCTCTCACTAATTGCCCCAGTTTGGCTGAGTTATGAGCGTTGAACAAAAAAATAGTCAACGGGGTATGCAAAGTAAAAGTCCAAATTCAATTACGAATACCTAAAAGTGGCTACAATTCTAAAGCTGTAGAATAATTATCGAAATGTTGGAAATGAAAATTGGGAAATGTTCCAGTGGAAGTGGAAGTGAAAGAAGAAGGAGATGGAGATGGAGATGGAGAAGTAGAAGGAGAAGACACGACACCCACATGCAACATGGCCGCAATTTAATTAGAAAACAAGACGCAAACGCAACGATTAATGGCCAATGCATTTGAAAGGAAGAGTTGCCGCTCCATGCTCCATGGTCAGTACCATTTGGTTCTACGCTAAAAGCTTAAGCTCAATTGGAGAAATGCGAACACATGCGGGGCGCAATAACAGTAAAAAAGTGTAACATATATTTATCACTGAAAAGCGACAGCGGCACAACCAAAAAAAAAAAAAAAAATAACACAGAGACTATACACAAGGAAGTCATCTGCTCAGCTCTATCTATCTCTCTCTCTGTCTTTCTCTCTCTGTGCTCTCAATGTGGGTCATACGAGCGGTCGGCAAACTCCGTTGGAGCGCGCCTGTCCAAACAATGTGCCCCCAGCCAGGCATCCAAGCCAGCCAGCCAGCCAGGCAGCCATCGAGGCAAGCAAACTCAACACACTTCACATTTTCGATGATGATAAATGAGGCAGATGAATGCGATGATAAAGAGACACCGAAAGGAGTTGAACTTCCCCATTTCTCTCTCTCTCTCTCTCTGTCTGCCTTGCTTTGTCTCTCTCGCTCTGCCTCTGCTCTTCTACTTGTGACGTGAGTTAAATGCTAACTTGATAATCATTGACTGCTGATAAGTTGACTCTGTGTTGCTAAATTAAGGGCAAAAAGGTAGCACAACTTTCAATTAAAAAAGCGAGAGAGATCTCTCTCTATCTCTCTCTTTATCTCCCTCTCTCTGCTGTGCTTGACTTTCTAAGTCAACAGTTCTGCATTGCAATTGATCTTGCCTTAGCTTAAATGTTAGACTAGCCACAATGATCGATAGCCAACTTAATTCAGTTTGATATTTACTTTGATTTGCTTAAAGCAAGTTCTTATCTTTTTCTTCTGTCAATTAAATAAATCACTGATCTCTCTGCTGCATTTGATCTACTAGGTCAGCTTACCTTTCCCACAGCTTTGATCTCTACTTAAAATAAATAACAATCTTTTGTTATCTATAGGAAATTATCGAAATTTTTGCTAAACTATCTCTTCACTCTTCTATAGACATAAGCTTAGCTCAGACATTCTTCCCCAGTATATAAATTTCCTTATGAAAGTAATAGAAACTCATATAAATATATACAGCGTTCTCTTTTCCTTTATTCCGTTTGCTTTGATTACTTTGCTTTCATATCTTTGCTATAGTTAAGCTATTTTTAATCTCTGAACATTTTTACTATTTTTAATTCTTTACATATTTTCTATATATATGTAAAGGAAATTCCTATTTTTTTAAGGGAAAAAGTTTAAAGAAAACCTTTTTTCCTATAGTTAAACATTTTTAAGAGGTCTGCTAATGTTTTTTGGATTAATAACGAACTTTTAAACTTTCATTCTGTATATCAGTTATTTGTTATTTATTTATAATTAATTGCATTTTTTCAATCAAGAAGTTTTATAGAAACACTCTTTAATGGAAGTACTCCATTTCTGTTCCCTAGAATATAAGTTTCCTTATGAAATTAATAGAAACTCATATAAATATATACAGCGTTCTCTTTTCCTTTATTCCGTTTGCTTTGATTACTTTGCTTTCATATCTTTGCTATAGTTAAGCTATTTTTAATCTCTGAACATTTGAGCTTTAATTCTTTACATATTTTCTATATATATGTAAAGGAAATTTCTATTTTTTCAAGGGAAAAAGTTTAAAGAAAACCTTTTTTTCCTTTAGTTAAACATTTTTAAGAGGTCTGCTAATGTTTTTTGGATTAATAACGAACTTTTGCACTTGCATTCTGTACATCTCTTATTTGTTATTTATTTTATTTAATTTATTTATAATTAATTGCATTCTCACAGTCAAGAAGTTTTATAGAAACACTCTTTAATAGAAGTGCTTTATTTATCACTACAAAGAACTCTAGAAGTAATGTTCTTAGCTTTAACTTCACCCTTTACAGTTGCTCAAACTTGCTAGAGTTGCCTTCCTCAACTTTCACTGCAATTCGTGAATATATTTGACAATTCTAAGACATCAAGTCTGCTCAAGCCTTCAAGCGACACTTTCCCATGACCAAAAACATTAGAAGACCTTAACCAACAGCAACAGCAACAGCAACAACATGAAGTCACGCTGTGACTGCACCAATAAAAGGCACACAATGAGGACGCTCTAAGCCAGATCCAGAGTCAGAGTCAGAGTCAGAGCTAGAGCCTGGGCTCAATGAAAATTGTCTGCCCTCCGACACGTTCACGATCTGCAGAGTCAAGGTAATTCCCATACAAATTTTTGCATTACCAAAAATTTTGTATTTCTTTTACCACTTTTTTTTCTGCAACTGTTGCTCTTGTTGTTGTTGTAATTGTTATTGTTGTTGCTGCCATTGTTGGGCTTTCGCTTCTCTCGACGACTTCTCGCTGCGTGCATGTCGCTGTCCATGTCCACGTTCATGTCCATGTCCGTGTCCATGTCGATGCCAGTGCCATTGGTAGTGTGTGCATCCAAATATATTTATTAGGTCATCTAATTGTGTTTTCCATTTCGACGAGCGGTGACAGCAACAGCAACAGCAACAGCGACGTGTTTTTCCCAACGGTTTTCCCACACATCCGCAGCGCAGTGCAACAGTTTTTCCAGTGTTTTTGTTGTTGTTGTTTTGTCTCCTTCACATTTTGACAGTTAATGTTTTTTTCTTTTTGGTTTTTTTCAAACGGTTCCGGCTGCCAAATTTTAATGGACTTTTGTCATTGACTGTGCCGTAAATTGAGTATTTGCACAAGGTAAATCGACTGAAAGAGGAGAAAGAGGAGTTGAGAGGCTTTAAAAATGTCACAACTCTATGCTTTATATGAAATATGGCTGGAGAAGATCGATAAATATCGATTTACTTGCCATTGATCATGCTTAAAGTCTATCGAAAATAAATAAATAGAAATAAATAAATAAATAAATAAATAAACAAATAAACAAATAAATAAATTATTAAAATAATAAATAAATAAATAAATAAATTATTAAATAAATAAATAAATAAATAAATAAATAAATAAATAAATAAATAAATAAATAAATAAATAAATAAACAAATAAACAAATAAATAAATAAATATATAAATAAATATATATATAAATAAATATAACCATTTAATAATTACTTAAAGAAACTTTCTTATACGCATCGATAATAATAAGTTTCTAATCGATATGTTAACGATAACTGGTTGACATCATCTTACAAGCATTATTGCTTGCGCAATTTGTTCTCCTTCTAAGAATATGTGTTCATACTGATATGCATATATCGATTTATTATCGATAACTACTATTTTATTGTTGTTTTCTTTAAATTTTCTTTGCTGTTTGCTTTTTATTTGCATGTTAGATATGTCAATTGAGCTATTATTATGCTGTTATCGATACCATATCGATAACTCATATATTTATCGTTACATTCTTACTCTTTCTGTTGCTTTCTCAACCCGCTTTTAGCATGTAAAACGTTAATAGAAGCAATATCGATCAAAGTACTAATCGATAAATGACATATCGATCAGTTTGTTATGCACTACCTGCTTTGCAGAATTGCATCTTATTTAAAACTTTCTTTTTGACAACTACGATAGTACGTTTATCGATAATTTATTGACTGATCGCTGCATTCTTTGGAGCTTAGTCAACCTGCTTACCTGCTTTCCTGCTGCAATCAAGTCACAGGCCAGTCGGCCACCAACAACACACAACCAAGAAGTTCAGCTCACCAGCTGCCTGGTCGGTGCCTAAGGGAACCCGCATCAGAGCAGCTGGTGGCCTTTGAAAGCTGCAAGTATCGCCCCCAAAACGACATAAACAGACAGGGGCTAAGCGAGAAAGTCTTAAATTACATACGCACCCACACACCAAGAGAGAGAGAGAGAGAGAGAGGGAGAGAGAGAAGGAGAGAGAGAGAGAGAGAGAGAGCGAGAGCTAAGCAAATTGAAGCCAAAGCTGGTAAGGAAACCTTCCTGTCGCTTCTTCCTTTTGCTTTGGCGCTGCTTTTAACCAATTTGGTCAATGAATTAAGTTTTTTTTTGTTTTGTTGTTGTTGCTGTTGTTGTTTGTGGCCAACACCTTGGGGCCATAAGTATTCGCAATCGCATTCGCATTCGAATTCGGCAAATTACCGAGCACTCAAATTACAGTTCATTGAGCCATTTGGCGAGAGAGTTGAGAGTTCTGCTGCTCCAGCAACGACACTGGCGACACTTGACGGGCTTCCTGTGCTGACTGCCTGACCCCATTTCAGGGAATATGGCCAGCTGCAGAGGCATGTCTTCGTCTCAAGTGCTCCCCCTACACTCCCCCTGTGCATCACTTGGCCCACTGCTGGCTCTGGCTCTTGCTCTTGCTCTTGCTCTTATGATAAATGAACGTTCATTTTGTGGCATTTACCTTAACCCACAGGGACTGTTTCAGTTGCTGGGTTTCGCTTTTGGCAACATTATTATTTAGCCGTTACTCACATTTTTGGCCACTGCTGTTTTGACAGTTGCTGGCCAACTGGCCAACTGGACAACTGGCCAGCTGACACATACACAGGACCCGAACATGATGTCCCATTGTGATTTATGATACACAAGCGTTAAAGTGTTTTATATATATATATATACACATTTCTTTTGTTGTTGTTGTTGCTCATTTTATTGTTGCATTCTCCTTGCTTTGTTTTCGCCATTTGTCTTACTCTTTCACACTCTTTCTCGCCGTTTTCTCGTCAACCAACGGCCCTACCTACTTGTCCGCACTTCGTTGAGAACATTTCACTTTCCCGTGAGCTAATTGCGACTGCGCCTGGGTGTTGCCTCATATCATAAATCTTGAAACACTTTCACATTCATTCATACCCAATACTGAATATCGAATACTGAATACTGAATACCCAATACCCAATTTCTCAATTCTCATATCGTCTAGTGCACTTACCTTTGCCAAATCATTAGCACGTCGCGACGTCTCTTAAGTGCTTCGGGTGCGGTTGCCTACCAGGTAATCCCAGCAGATCACACAGGTAACCTGGTCTCACCTGCTGTTCATTCATATATATATATATATATATATTTGTGGAAATACGCAAAGCTATTTATCTTTCACAATTTGTTACACTTGTCCTGTGAATGACAGCGCCTGCCATAAAGGATAACACTCTAATGGTGTGTACCTAAGCAAAAAAGGACACCAAACTCTTAAAAGCAGAAATTGTGAAAGGTTTTTTAAAATATTCTAGCAATTTATTCGTTTTTTTCTTAGAGCTGTTTCATTTAGAGGTCAAAATCACAGCAAGAGAATTTCCTATAATAAAATTGAGAAAGTTGTAAGAGTTGAGGTTCTAGAAAAATAGGATTTACTGTAGAAATCTAGAGCTAGTCAAGTTAAAAAATGATTAATTTTGTCCTAAGTTTTATATGAACAAAACGTTTAATTGTAATAAACAATAAGTTTATAAAATAATTACAAAAATACTAAAAACAGGGCAGAATAATTTGATATATTTGAGTTTTTTAAAATAAATATTTAAAGCTTTCAAGAGTAAATTAATATATAATATTATTTGCATAAATAAATGGTAAATTATTGAAATTAAATATATATTACTTCAGCTATAAATACATATTAATGAATTATTTATAATAATAGCGACAACTATAAAAACCATATTCAGTATTATTTGCATATTCTAAAACGTTTCAGTTTTAATAGAATTACAAAGTTTCCAATTGAATGTCGAATATTTTCAGTGGCTTTAAGATTTTACTAACATCAATGACAGCTTGAATTACAATTTAATAAATTTGACAAAAGCATTCGTATAATATATAATACATACATATTTAATACTTAATATATGTTTAAAAAAACTATAATCTTGAAAATCGCAAAGATAATTTAAGAAGTATTTCATTTTTGAATAATATAATATTAATTTTTGCATAATTAAAGAAAACAAATAATCCTCATTGAAATTAGTTCAGAGACCCGTATTTAGAACTGGTAACTTTACTATATAAGCTTAATAATATTATAAATAAATAGGTGGCGTTGAGAAAGTACATAATATTTTCAGAATATATTATTTTTATATAATATAGTATTTATTTCTGAAGCATTAAAAAATACTTTGAATTAAAGCATTAAATTGGGAAAGGCATTGAAAATCTGACAGCTTATTTATAAAATATTGATAGTTTCACAATAATAATAAAAGCAAGAGTAGCTTTAATACTTACTTGTAATTATATACACTTAATTATATTATAAATAAATAATTGATATTTAAAAAGTGTATACAATTATAGAAGGGCACAGAGCATTCTAAGAAATTTAATATTTTAAAATACATTTATTTATTTAAGTTTCTGCAGTATTCGGGAAGAGCTAGAAATGAGTTCAAAGAAGCTCTGTTAATTTTAAGTATGTAAACTTAAATTTAAATGAAAACTTACAAAGTGTTTAAAGTTAAAAAATGTGCAGAATATTCTAACAAACTTAATATATTTTTAAATAAATTTATATAAACAAATTGCTGCAGCATTAAATAAGACTTTAAGTTTTGAACAATAACTTCAGCTTTGTTATATAACACTGATCATTTCACAATAGTAACAAAAGCAAAAGTTGCCGCTATACTTACATTTAATTATATGAACTGAATTATATTATAAATAAATAATTAATATTTGAAATGTTGGAGAAAGGCACAGAACATTCCAAGTAATTTAATATTTTGAAATCAATTTATTTCTTTGAACTTTGAACAAAACGATATTGCTCGTAGAAATGTGTTCAGAAAATCTCAGTTAACTTTAAGTATGTAAACTTAAATATATTATAAATAATTTAAAGATATTTACAAAGTGCTTAAAGTTAAAAAATGTGCAGAATATTTTAAGAAATTAAATATTTTTTTAAACAAATTGCTGCAGCATCAAAGAAGATTTTCAACTTTGAACAATAAGTTCAGCTTAGTTATATAACACTGATCATTTCACAATAGTAACAAAAGCAACAGTTGCCTTGCTATAAAATATAAATAAATAAATAATTACAACTGTGCAAGAGCTTTCATTCGTAATTGATTTGGCTGTCACTTTCTATCTCACAAAATGATTAAATAATTTCTGAATAAATGACCCGCATGATGATAACCGTATAATAATCATAATCAAAAGTAATCAAATTGAAGAGGCGCCCCAAAAAAATGGGGCACACTTATGGCACACGCAGCTTCGCTCCACGTGAAGTTAGCAATTTAGTTGCTGTATAAGTATATCGTAATATCGCAATATCGTATATCGTACGGTATAGCGTTATCGTATATTTGCAGTATTTATTTGCATTTAACCTGCTTTCACTTGGCGCTGTGTTCATGTCATGACACGGAGTGTAGTTGCAACTGTTGCAACCAACTGGCGACCATGAATTTCGGGCTTGTCTCAGTCGCGCCCCCTCTCCCTTCCGCCCGCTGCTCGCTGTTTGCCACTTGCCTCATGTGGCAAGTTCCGTCTAAGCTGACAACGCGAATTGCGCGAGTTCCGTGTGTGGGTGGGCGAGTGTGTGTGTGTGTGTTGTGTGTGTGTGTGTGTGTGTGGCAACTGCGTTTTAATCTCTCAATTCAAATTCCAGCGCATCGACTGCTGCTGCTGCTGCTGTTGTTGCTGCTGCTGTGGTCAAACGCCAAGCGTTGCTAGTAAGTGGCATGCAGCAGTGGCAAGCGGGGTGGTAACTGCGCTTATTTTCGCCAGCTGTTGTGGCAGAAGGGAACAACAACAACAAGCTGACCAAGCTGACCATTTAGGGATTGCTCTCACTTCAGTTTGCAATGGACGCGCTGCCAAATTGCTAGCAATTTCAACAGCTAAAGGCAGACAGAGAGTGCGAGAGAGAGTGAGAGGGGGAGATATGCACTGCAGACAGCTTTGTAATTGAGGCTTCAAGGGATTCGGCACGTGGCTTATGCAGATTAAAGACGCCAACAGGATATCAAGTTTGAAAGTAAACTGAAATCGCATTGAAGCTGGCGCAGAATCTGGATTAAGCGACTTGATTGCCCACACATTGAAGTGACTAGCTCAATTTCTCGCTATCTATCTCGCTCTCTCTCTCTCTCTCTCTCTCTCTCTCTCTCTCTCTCGCACACACTCTGCAGCTTCATTTAAAGTTCGCATTTGATTTCGATTGCGATTCCGTCGCCGCAGTCATCACATCAATCAAGATTTGATTTTCACATGTCAAACAAGCGGCTGCCTGCAAACATAAATTCAAATCGCAACGCATCGACTGGCAAATGTGCGCACTTTCTATGCAACATTCTGTGGCACACGCAAATCTGCTGCAACTGGAGGTGGCTTGTAGCCAAAGTCCACGTTGAGTTATCGCGGCGACACAATCACTTGTCATAAACATTAATTGAGCGTGAAAATCAAAGTGAGTGTGTGCTCTCTCTCTCTCTCACACACACTCTCCCTCTCACTCTCTCTCACTCTAGCGCTCTCTCTCGCTCTCTCCAATTGCAGAGAACGCATTGCCCCCAGAGATCGAGCGTAATAAAGATGAATTTGCACTGTGATCGAGATGAAAAGATCGATCGTTCGATCGATCGCCAATCTTTTTGGCACATACCGACTTGCGGCGGCCTTTGGCACCCCATTAAAAAGCGAAATTGGGTCACTCAATGACTGGCGACTGCTCATCCTGTCTGCCAACAGAGAGAGAGAGAGAGGGCGAGAGAATGAGCGTAGACTGTTGTCTTTTACTTTCAGTTGTTGCCTTTCTTCTCATGCCACAAAAAAAGTGACCTGCTTAACTGTCTGCTGTCTGCTGTCTGTTGTCTGCCCCCCTACTCTCTCCCCCGCTCTCCCCTCCCTCTCTCTCTCTCGCTCTTCTCTGTCTCAATTTCTGATTCTTTTTTGGCGCGCGAACTCATTAAAATCGAACTGCTGATCATAATCGATCTTCGATCGCCGATCGCCGATCGCCAAACATATTTTTCATATTTCTTTTTGGTTGCTGTTATCTGCTGAGACTTTTGCCACCCCCTCTTTCAGACTGCTCCTCCTGGTGGTACGTTGCACAACCTTGCCGCTTGTTATACGAAACGAGGTCGTGCTGTAAAAATTTCACCGTGATATCTTTTTTTTTCTTCCTTCTTCCCGCTGCTTCCTGAACATTGATGTCTATTTTGGAGCGAGTTGCGTTTTTTTCTTAGATTTTGAAGTTCAAGAAACATTTGCGTTGCTTTATGCCAATGTCAAAGACGTCGCCCACTCGACTCGGGCCGCCTCTTTGGCCACATGTTGCATATGAAATTTATGCAAATCTACATGCAACAGGCAAGAGGCAAGCTGGCAAGCTGGCAAGCAGGCAAGCGAGCTGGCAAACAGCTGCCAATAAGCAAGCATAAATTATATATGCGATGAGATTCAAGATCCTTGTTGGCATTAGCATATAACCTGATGCCAGCTGCTGCCAGAGAGACGAAATCGAAATGGAAATGCAAACGGAACGAAACGAAAGACCAGAAGATTGCAGACTGTCGACTGTAGACTGTCTTCAAAAATGGCTTCATTTTGGGCCACACTCTGCTTCAGTCTTCTGGCCTGTCATTTTGCCTGACACAATTAACTGCAACTTTGTGCATTTTATGAAACAATTCAAAAGTTTCTCAGGCTTCCGGACCAGCTTGCAGCCACTGTGAGAGGTGTGATGAGTGTGTCTGTGTGTGTGTGTATCTGTGCGTCTCGGCGTCTGTGTGAGGTGTGAGAGTTTTGAGCTGATGAGCTGCACTCATTAGCAGCAGGGAAGATGCCATCATCTTCATCATCATCATCATTATTAAAAGTTGTTTCATCTGTTACTGATTATTAGCCTGGTTCTAGCTGTGGGAAATGCTTGCAGCTCGGCATTTCCAATTCTCAATCTAGTTCCCCGGAAATAGCGCTATTTTCGTACAAAATTATTGAAGTTTTCTTTGCATGCTGTCGCATAATTTATTCATTTAACTGTTCTGTCACAGCCTAAACTGTGCAAATTACATGCAATATCTTAGCTATTTTAACTATCTTATTTAATTTGTTACATTTTCACTGCAACTGTAAATAATTAACAACGAAAAACACTTATTTTCTATGTTGCCTTAAAATGCAATTAATTAACTGAACGCTGGCAACATAATCGCTTCTCAACATGTTGCTCAAAACGCTGCTTGGCAACATTTGGCTCGTGCGCTCTTTCACCTAAGCCGCCGGCTCACCGGCTTACAGTTTGCACGCGCATGCTCTTCCTACCTCCACCTCACACTCACACACACACGCTCTCTTTGCTGCTCACTCTCTCTCTCTGCGTGGCTGGCTGGCTGGCTGCCTGCAAGTGCAGCCACAACTTCATGCGCAGATCTCTCACTGCGATCTCTGCTGACAGCCAGCCGCTGCTGATGTCGCTGCCGCTGTCGCTGTCGCAGCTGCTGTTGCTGTTGCTGCTACGCTTGCTGCCTTTCTTTCGTCCAGTGCACTTTTTCATTTCCGCGCATTCGGACGTCGACGTCAACGTCTCTGCTGCAGTCTTGAGCTACTCAGCCTGTTGCCTTTTTCTTTCGTCTTCTTTTGCGTCGCGTGTGCTGCAAATTCATAATTTCACTTTAGCTGCAAATATTTATGGAATTTTCATATTGAGAGCAAGAACGGTACAACGGAAAAAAGAAAAACTGTTGCAAATAAGAATGAAAATTTGTTCGTTGAATTGTTGAAATAGTTGGCAAGAAACCTGTGTAAGTAATAAAATTTTCCATTGCCCAATTAATTATGTTATTGTTATGGTTATTGTTACTGTTATTGTCGTTGTTTTCGTTGTTGTTGCTGTTATTTTTCATGTTACATAAACAAGCTTGACCTTTTCTGCGTAGGAGTTTCTCGAGATTGTCGTGTGACACATTTATCTGATTAATTTTTGACAGGCGGCAGACAAAAAGTTGACCGATAATTTCAAATTGACTGCAACAACAACAATAGCAACAACATGAACAACGGCAACGACAACGACAACGGCAACGACAACCGGCAACAACATTGAACGGCAGACACAAAACATGGCCCAAAACAATGTTGACCTCAATTCGCTTTAAGAGTTAGAGATTTGGTTTTTCTCAATGTGTGTGAGGAAGAGGGAGAGGGACAGCAATAACTGCAATTACGCAAATGACGTAACACGCGACGTAAGACGGCACACGACAATAACACACAAAGCACAAAGCAAACACCCCAAAAAAAGAGTTGAAGAAAAAGCTAAAAAGAAAAATGCAATAAAGCAATTAAAATGTCATTGCTGGCAAGGAAAGCGCAGATAAAGAAAACCTTACCAAATAGACCGTCTGGGAAATGGGCTATAAAAAACGGATATGAAGGCACAGATAAAAGCAATTGATAGGAATAAAGAGAACACAAAGAGTGTGCCCGGTATTTCGGATGGAAGTCATAAACGTGGTTATTACTTGTGCTTGTTGTTGTTGTTGTTGTTGTTGTTGTTGTAGCTGGGAAGTTGCCTGAGGTGTGTGTACGATGTTGTGCGGGTGGAGGAAGTGTTGGGCTGCAATTGTAATGCGTCAAATTAAACAGACAAAGCGGCGGACAACAAATGGAACAAAAGTGCGCAAGATAACACAAAGAAAGGTAGAGAGAGAGAGAGAGAGAGAGAGGAGAGAGAGAGGGAGAGGGGGAAGAGAGAGGTTGAGCACTCGGCCTACGCTTTGAAGTGCGCTGAGCACGCGGCGCAGCATTAGAAATGGAAACGATATCAAAATTTGGCAGTCGAAATCAGAATATCAGCTCCATCTCTCTCTCTCTCTCTGTCTCTCCCTCGCACTCTAGCTGTCTCACTCTCAGCGCGCACTAAACAAACTGCGGCCTGCGCATGGCTTAGAGAGTTGATAAAACATTTGCCGATTGGCGGCCGTACAGAGTTCGAACTCCGGACTTTAATCAAATATTTGCATACAGTTTGGACTCGGACTCTGACTCTGACTTCGTTTTGGGTTGCCTCTCAAATGTTTGCGCAAAGTTAGAATCAAGTGTTGTTGTAGTAATAGTAGTAGTTGTTGTTGTTCTTGTTATTGCTTTGCTCGCTGCACTTTAAAACCTTTTTTTTCTTTTTTTGGTATTGCATCTTTTGTTTGCTGTGATTTGAAAATGTTGTGAGAAAAGTAAACAGTAAATAACTTAGATAACCCCGCGTCCAGGCCATGTTGCAACTGCAATGAATGGTTGTGGCAAGCATAAACATTTGCTGGCATTAAGTATACACAATCTATTCAAGAAGATTAGAATGCGATTAGAAATGCGTTAACTTCTAGCAGCTATGGACATGGCTTTAATTGGTTTGATTTGTTGCGAGGTTAAAGGTGACGCAGACTTGACTTGGCTTAAAAATTGTACGAAAATTAAATGCAAATACCTCTCTGAGTATATTTATAAATTGTGTAAAGAATATATAATTATAATAAAATAAAATAAAATAAAATAATTATAATAACGATATATAATTATAATAAAGACTAAAACAACTTGTTTATATTGCCAACACTTTGATTTATTGTCATAAATATTAAAATATTTAATGTTACTTTTAACTTTTCTTCTATTTAAGCAAATATTTAATGTACATTTTTACTTTTCTCTGTTAAATCCGCTAATTTTGCTGTTTACAAATATGCTGCTTTGTTTTATAAATTATTAAAAATATAATATATATAAATTTATAATACATATATATTTTTAAATTATAATTAAATGCTTGTTAAATGTAAATTCATTTGATATGTTGCTGCTCTTTTGTTTATAATTCCTTCCTCTCAATTCCTTAGCTTCTGCTTGTTCAATATATTGTAAAAAATATTGATAACTAACTAAAATATATAATGTTTTATACATATAATTTATTATATATATATATTTTTATTATTAAATATAGCTGCTCATCATAGTATCTATGTAATCCTCCCCAATTTTATAACTTTTCCCAGACAATTCTTTAAAATTCTGCAGCCTCTTCTACTCGTTTCTTCAGCGCTCACTAGGCTAATGAGAGCAATACAAAGTTGTCTTCTTTTAAGACTCATTCAAAGCTTTAAGCCATGTTGTACTGCAATAACTTTATGCGTAGTACTGCAATTTAATGTTGCTTACCAAATTTTTCAATTAAAAACTTGTCTACAATTGAGAATATGTGTGCGCGCATAAATATCACAGAGCTGTCAGTGCAAAACATTGGGCCAACAGCCACAGACAGCTCAATATTTTGACAGGCAGCACCCAAAACAAAAAGAACACATAAAATAAAAACAAAAAGAAAAACAACAAAACAACAACAACAACAACAGCAAAAAAATAGCAACAAAAAGTGAAATATAAAAAAGCAGCTGAGAAAAATGCCGCATGTCGATTCAGCTGCAAACAATGGCAAACAATTTTTATGCATTTATGCAAAGAGAGAGAGAGAAGAACCCCCGCTACCACACTCTGCCCTCTCTCCCCTCTCTCCCTCTCTCCCTCTCTCCCCTCTCTCCCCTCTCTGCCCTCTCTCCCCTCTCTCCTACTGCCTGCCGCTCTTTGAGCTGTCAGAAAAGCGCAGACACCCAAAAGTCACACCACAGCCACAGCGCCAAGTTGAGGTCCGAACAAGCTGCCAACTCTGTTGCATGAAGCTGTCAGAGAGCTGACGCACTGAATTATATATGGAAAGGGGGGCAGGCAGCTTGCAGCATGCAGCAGACAAGAAGTGGGAGCAGCAGGCCAAACAATATGGAAAAACCACACACACACGCACACACACACACAAATTAAATGTAGCAAGAGCATAGACTGCCAGCAGATGCGATCGCAGATCAGTTGAGATCGACTCAGATCAGTTCAGATCGGATTGGATCAGCTCACACTGATCAGATCACACTGGCTGACCTTCAGTGTTAACCGCAACTAATGTGAAAGACCAGAAGCAATGTGTTGGCCTCTCTGTGCCGTGGTCAAGTTTACTTTTTCATAATTAACGCGCATTAAAGTCAAATTCAGTTGCAGATGCCAGGCGCTTGATATGCTGACTCCCTAAAGATTGACGCCTGGCAGCAGCTCTCCTCTCCTCTCACACTCTTCCTCTGCCACTCCCTCTCTCTCCCTTTTAGTTAGAGCTGCCTTTAATCTGCGCCTAATTCGCCATGCAGTCGCCTCTTGCATTGCAGGGAACATTGACTGGGCACATGGCGCTTGCTTTATTTTTAGACGTGCCCAGAGAGCCAACGCTGGTCATTAACATTTGACGGACAGTGTGTGGCATGTGGAGCCACTGTGTGTTTGCCACTTGGGGCTTGTGTTGCGCATTTTTAATTCCAAACTCATAGAGTTGCGCCAACTCGCTTTGCTTTCGCTCTATCTCTCTTGCTCCCTCTCTCCCTCTGTAGATTGACTCACTGACTGACATAATAGAAATGTCAACGGGCCAAGCGCTGATTTGACAGCTGCCGTAGGGAGTAGTAGGTGGCAGTAGGGTGTAGCAAAGTGCATAGTAATGAGTAGCGAGTAGTTGCATATGGAATTGTTAAAGGGGCAACTTTAGCTAAGTTCTCTCAAGACAGACAGACAGACAGATAGACAGACAGACAGTCAGCTAGAACAAATTGTTTGTCTGTTTTGCAGTTTCATTTTAATTGATTTTAATTGCTGTTGATTAGTGTGGCCAGAGTGCTGCGATTTGGGGTGCATGTGTTAATCAAAATGGGAAGTGCAATGTGCAGAGAGTTGATTGAATTGACTTTAAAAAAAAAATGATAAAGTACCGTTCAAGTTATATAATTGCAACTGTTGCACAGTCCAAACGCATTTCCTGTCTGACTACGCTGCCCTCAACATTGCTGAGGCTGCGAATGAGGTTAATAACTCGACCCAACACAATATTAATCAGTTTGTAAAGTGCAGCAAGACAGAAAGCTCATTAAGTTTCAGGGTGACCATAATCTTGCCTAGCTTTGTCTATTTACATTTCAGCTGTTGGGTTAATAAGTCGACCTTAGGCAACGTTTGAACAGTTTGTAGTCGTAATTAGGTTTTCATTTTGCAGTTCTTATCAGTGTAGCTTTAGGGTGACCCTACTCTGGAATAGCTTTGTCTACATAGACATCTTTCTAGTAAAGCTAATGAGTTAACCTGTGTTAGGTCATTGATCAATTATCAGTTTATAGGAACTGATTGCCATTCTGCACATCTTGTCAGTATCGCTTTAGGGTGACCCTACTCTAGCATAGCTTTGTCTACATAGTCATCTTTCTAGTAAAGCTAATGAGTTAACCTGTGTTAGATCATTGATCAGTTTACAGTTTATAGAGACTGACTTCCATTCTGCACATCTTGTCAGTATCGCTTTAGGGTGACCCTACTCTACTACAAGTTCGTCTATTTCAATTGTAACAGTTAGATTCATAAGCTAACCTAAGACAATATTAATATACTTGTAAAGCGAGGGAGTGGAAAGCTTATTACATTTGGGGATGACCATAAATTTGCAATTTGAATATTTAAATTTTTTGATGAGCTTGTTGAGACTGGAGCTTTTGGGTGACCCTACTCTAAAACAGCTTTGCCAATAAATAAACTTGAAAACGCTATTCATTAGCCAACTTTAGACCATATTCATAACTCTTTCAAAGTATTAATTCTATACTTAAACACCTTTTTAGGGTGACCATACATAATAATATATTTTTATACATTGCAATCTTATGAATCTTATGTTAATCTTATGTTAAACATAGGAATATTTTAAAGTTGTGCGTTTACTTGGTTTAACTTATTAGATTTCAGGGTGGCCATAGCTTTCTTTGAATACATTTTAATATTGTTCTTCGGAAGATCTTAGAAATATTAACTGTAGGTCCTCGCACTTCTAAATTTATAAATGAATTAATTAATTACACCTTGAAAGGGAACTTTAGGGTGACCATAGCTTTGTAATTGTATGCTGAAATGTGTGAGAAATGAATAACATCCATTAAATTGTTCAATTGATAATTAAAGCAAATAATAATAGAGAAGCAATTAGTCACTGATTGCCAGGGTGACCATAGCTTTATTATTTTTATAATTTAATGAATTGTGTATAAAATATAATATCCATTAGATCAGTTTATGTCTATTCAGTTGATAATTAAAAGCAAATAATGATTTCCAGGGTGACCATAGCTTTGTCTTATTACGACTGGAATGTGCGCTCGTTTGACAGACATTTGGTACTTTCTAGACGGCTATGCGTTCAATTGGTTTGCTGAGTGCCCCCACAAGTAGCACATGTCATGTCCAATAATAATGTTAAAGCACCTCTCACAGTTTGGAGGTATCGTATCGTATTGCTGCCCATCGAGCAAATAGAGCTATAAATAGTTGAACATTCGGTCAGTTCACTTAAGAGAACTGGCGAATTTCATTGACATTTTTTACGACCACAAATGTGAATTGTGCAATGGCATTTGCGCAACTTCAAGGCTGGCCAAGAGTAGCAGACGGACGGACATACAGTAAACTATCAATAAGAAAAATGAACTGAGGAGTGTGTGTGTCTGTGAGTGTGTGTGTGTGTGTGTGTGTATTTTGCAGCTGTCATATGTGTTGCGAGATGTTTGGCGACGTTGTCATTAACCCCCAACGACTCTGCTACTTTGGCGACTTGCCGCCAAATGTCACAATGACAGTTGCAAATTGTCAGCGTGGCAAGTCCGGGCTCCTACTGCCTGTTTGCCTGTCACAAGTTTAGCAGCTAATTACAAAACTAACGTTTGATATTTGCCAGACAGGTCTGGCAGTCAGTCTGGCAGTCTGTCTGCCACTGAGGAGGGGTCATTTTGACAGTTTTGGAGCGACATTTATGGCCAGCTTGGACGCTATGGCTCCATCCTGCATCTCTGCATCTCTGCATCTTTCGGTTTTCCAAGTTGATTGAACTGCAATCGAGTGATTTTCTTGTTTGTTTCTTTGTTTGTTTGTTTGTTTCTTCGTTTGTTTTTCCCGGCTACTGTCGCTCTTGGAATTCTTCAATTTGGTTCTCACTTGTTGACAGTTTTTATTTTTTTGTTTTGTAATTTCCCATAATGAATGCATTATGCAGTCTACCCTTTTACCTACCCCGCTCTCTCACTCTCTATCTTTCTCCTCTCATAGCCATCTTAGCCACATTGTGTTTGTCATGCAGTTAGAATCGTTTCATAGCCACAATTCTTGCCAAGTCATGTTTAAGGCGTTGCCAACAAATTGAGTCTAATGATGGATAACGCTGACACTGGATATAAGAAATGGAAAGCAAGTGGAAACCACGTTGCACTTGAGGCATTCAAAATGATTTTGTGGCAGTTATTGAATGGTCATTGACATGCAATGCCCAACGACTTTAACAAAGTGTCAACAAATTGTTGAAAGTTATGTTTTATTCAGTGGAGAATGTTGTGGATGCGTTTCTACGAAGTGCATTGGCATGTTTGTCGAACTATCGACTATCGATAGATGCGATAACTGCTTAAAATGTATACAATTAGTCCCCAGTGATCAGTTAATCGATGTACTCATGCTACTACTTCAACTGTTGCTTTGTGCAGCTTTCAAAATAATCGATACATACTCTGTTAGTATTCGATAACATATAAAGAGTTTTTAACATATTCCAAAACATGTAGAGCTGCTTTATATAATTTATAAAATAATCGATGTATAAATTGATGTATCCGGTTAATATTCGATAACACATAAACAGTTCATAAAAGAGTCTAAAACTTGCAAAACTACTTTGTATATCTGATAAAAATAATCGATAAATAAATTCATATACCCAGTTATCACTCGATAACTCATAAACAGATATAACATATTCTAAAACATGTACACCTACTTTGCATAACTTATAAAACAATCGAGAAGTAAATCGATATAACAAATAAATATTCGATAGCAATAAACCGTATATAAATCGCTTTACATTCGATTATTCGATAACATGTAAAAACGAATACTTCTAGTTCTTTTAAACGGTGTCATAATCTGCTGCTCTGCTGCTCTGTTTTTCCTAACTTCAGTTCTTTCCTAACTTTACAACCCGATTACATAACTTCCGTTCCCTTTCCCCCTCCCTGTCAATTCGATGACAGAACCGAAAAACTCCAAGTTGCATCGAAAACATAAATCATTTCCTGCTTACGCAACCAAAAGAAGTAGAAGAAGATGAAAGCATAAGCCTCAGGTCAAGTCAGGGACTTACAGGGGTCAATGGGCATTCCCTATGTCCAGTTTTTCACACTTGGACAGAAGATGCCGAACGTCGTACAGCATTTAAGCAAATCAAATTGCACTTCTCGCACTCAAAATAACATTTAACAGTCTTTCACACGACCTTTCAACTATGTGTGTGCCTTACAGGGAGGCGGGAGGGGAAGTGGGATTGTGGACTGTGAACTGGCGGAATTTGGGAATTTGGGACTGTGGTCAGTTAACAGCGTCGTGACTATTTTGGATGAAATGTTTTAATGATCTATCATTGTTGGAATGTCTCTCTACAAGAGTTGTTAAGATGCGCGATCGGAAATTCTCAGCAAACTTTCACTGGGAAGAGCAAGGGAAAGTGTGAAGATTGATAAGGCAGCTGAGGAAACGAACATATATAGAAGATTATCTAAGAATTGTTGTCAGCATTTCCATTTAAACTCACATGTTCAGAGCTTATAGTTCTTTTACAAGAAACTAACAATAAGTTTCCCCCTGTTTGGCCATAGACAATATGGCAAAATTACCAGACACTTTACAACGTTACAAACATTGCTAACGGTTAATGTTAAGAACTCTGAAAACATTCAATCAATTGCGTAGAAATGCCGTAAAGAACTCTATGCAAACTAAGTGCAGGTTCCACAAGATGTTAAACCGCCCGAAAGAAAGAAACGGCCCCATCAAAAGGCGTTACAAATTTTGATTTCTTTTGAAATGTTGCGACGCCCCGAACTGCACGGACAGCGACAGAGTGACAGGGGCCGCTAGAGGTGCACGGCAGAGAGACAGTGAGGGAGTGAGGGAGTGCGAGAGGGAGGGAAGTTGTCGAGGTGTCTGAGAGTAGAAAATATCAATTACAGCATAATTATGTGTGACGCACAATGGAATAGCAGCGGAAAGAAGAGTTGCAGTGGAGCAGGGGTAGGCGAAGGAGCAGCGGAAAGTGGGGAAGGAGGAGTAAGAGGCGTAAGAGGAGGCGGGGCAACAGCAGAAACTATGACAGCAATGATTGATTTGTGGAAAGAACGCATCCCGAAAAAAAAAGAAATAAAAAGACAAACTGAAAAGCTTCATGGTGTTGAACTTTTGACACGAAGAGCGGGCCAGCAGAGCGGGAGGGCAGCAGAGAACAGCGAAGAGGGAGGGAGTAGAGTGCAGAAGGAGGGAGCGGAGAGAGCAGCTCTCCATGTTGAGGAAAATTCTTTTCGTTTGTCATCGTTTAAATTCAAATTGAAACGTTTTGATTGACTGGCTAAAAACCGTAATGCGTTAGCCCCGCTTCCAAATGCCCTTTGCTCCCTCTCTCTCTCACTCAATCTCTCTCTGTCACTCTTTTCTTCTCTCCTTCTCTCCTTTACTGCCAATTGTTGTTTCGTTTCCTTTGTCGAGGCATCCAACTCAGCGCTGTCGCCTGTAATTGCATATTAAACAACATTTACCAAAGTAATGTTTACATTTTCAACTGGAAAGGTCTAACTGTAAGCCTTGTCCCCGCTCCCTTTACTACAGTTTCCCCCTCTCTAACTATTCATTGCTCTTTTGTGCGCTCTTTTGAAGTCTTGTTCAATGTCAATGTTGTGACCTTTGTTAAGCATTTTGTTTGCGCGCTGCTTCGCTTAAGGAATCTCTGTTCCCTCCTCTCCTCCCCCCCCCCTTCTTGCCCTTCTGCTCCTTCCATCTTCTACACATTCTTTGCTTTGCTTTGCTTTGCTTTGCTTTCATTGCAAGCAAGTACCGTTGTAATTGCTGCCTGCAAACGAACTCTACTTCTTCTGCTTCTTCTTCGTCTTCTTCTTCGTCTTCTGCTTACACAAATCAATTGCATTGTTGTTGTAGTAGTAGTTGTTGTTGTTGTTAAATAATATTGCGCAATTTTTATTCAAGCAGCCAAAGCAATGGGCAAGTTATCTCTGCTGCTGCTGCGGCTGCTGCTGCTGCTGCTGCTGCGTCTGCTGCTGCTGCTGCTGCTGCTGCTGCTGCTGCTGCGTCTGCTGCTGCTGCTGCTGCTGCTGCGTCTGCTGCTGCTGCTTCTTCTTCTTCAACTCCTTCTGCCTCTTCTTCCTCTGCTTCTTCTTCTACCTCCGCATTGTGCTTTGAAAGACAGCTGAAGACAAGCTGCAGACAGAGTCTAAAGATCTCTAGAAAGTTGAAGAGTTCAACTGCAGCAGAGAGTGTGAGCGAAAGAGAGAGAGAGAGAGAGAGAGAGAGAGAGAGAGAGAGAGAGAGTGGGAAGCTTTGTTTAGGACTTTTGGGGCGTTGTTTAATGTACTGTATGGCAAGAGGAAGCACAAGAAGACAGTGCCATAAGCAACTGATAGACTCTGCTTGGCCTAAACATAAATCTATTGGCAGCTGGCAATGCGGTCAATAATATTGTCAAGTTGTTGGCTTAAAATGAACGTACGTATGTGTTGGCAAGGGGTGTGCAGCAGCAAGGGGGGTAGGGGAGGCAGTAAAGAAGGCAGGGGCCACAGGCAGCTAGTGGGTGTCGTGGCAAGAACTCGATGCATTTTTTATTAGCTGTAAATTTTATTAATGTGGCAATAAATTCAAACAATGTGCAACAAGATGCAAGTAAACCAAGCTGAGAGGGGGAAAGAGAGAATGAGAGAGAAGGAGAGAGAGAGGAAGAGAGAGGAGGACAGAGAGGGAGCGAGGAGGAGAGAGAGAGAGAGAGAGCAGGAGAAAGAGAGAGTGTGAGAGAGGGTGGCTTAAAAGGGGGCAGCTGGGAAAATAGCCAGACAAAGATGCTTGCCAAGCGATTGGAGGATGCATGTAGCAACAACAACAACAACAACTGCAACAACAACAACTGCAGCAGCAACAACAAAAATAAGTTGCAATGTGGTAACTGAGGACATTTGGGCAGTGTGTCGTTGTCAACGTTGTTGCAGTTGCAGGCCGCATTGAGAAATGGTGTGGAAGGGGGGTTTGTGGCCTGGGGTTTAGGGGAGGGGAAAGACTTGTGCATGGCGTTGAAAAGAAATACACGAGCGTAAAATTTATTTAAGCCAAAGATAAGCGACAGTCAGGCAGGCAGTCAGGCAGCTCCAATGGCCACAAAATATGCATAAAACACAGGCGACACTATGGCAACAAGAGCAGGAGAGGGGGAGTGAGCGAAAGAGAGGTGAAGAGAGGGGTAGAGAGGGGTAGAGAGTGGTAGAGAGTTAGAGGAAGACAGAGAGTGAGGAGGGAACAACAAGTTTGCTGCAGCGACAGGAACTAAATCACGTGTGCCGCAATGTTGTTGTTGTTGTTGTTGCTGTAGTTGTTGTTGTTGTTGCTGCTGTTGTTGTTGTTTGTTGTTGCTGTTGTTGTAATGCCCAACTTGACTTTGGCCAAGTCATGACGACAGGTTCAAAATGTTGCTAAACAACTTGGCCAAGCTGGCTAAGCGTGGTAGCCAAAGATGCAGCAGCCGCCGCCGCCGCCGCAGCATCATCATCAGCTAGAAGAACAAGCTAGAAGAAGCAGCAGCAGCAGCAGCAACTGCAACAGGGTGGGGGGTGGCAGCTGCAGCAGGGGGTAGGCAAGCAGCGGGCAACAGAAGGTGGCTCGTCAGGCTGCTAAGCAGCGGCTTACACATGTTTGTTTGCCTTGCTTATGGCTGCCACAGATGTTGTTGTAGTTACTGCTGGCTGTTATTGTTGTTGTTGCCGTCTTTTGTTGGCCATTTACCGTTAGAATCTATGCAGAGATTTGCCGCGAATCGAATGCAACATTGCAATCGCAGCCAAGTCTTCTCTCTTCTCTCTTCTGCAGCCATGTTGCCTGGCATAATATCTAATAATGCATATAATTTCCACATGCAACATCGATGTGAGACGAGCCGAGCAGCCGAGCGAGGGGGGAGGACGACAAGGAAAAGCTGCAAAAGGAAAATCGTAAAATATTACGATCAAATATTGTAAGCTGAGCTGAGATGTGCTCGAGAACAGGATCATGACGTGAGGGGGGGACAGGGACAGGGACAGGGACGCTGAGGCGGCGGCAGATGAAATGAGCATTAAGCTTTAATGTTATCGCTGTGATGAAGATAATGAAGCCGGAGCGAGGGAGGGAAGAGAGAAGAGAGAAGAATGAAGAGGGAAGAGGGAAGAAGCAAGGGGAAAGAGCTTATGAGAATTATTACAAGTGAAGTCTAAGCCGAAAGACTTTTAAGTGTTAGTTTTAAGATTAAACTATAATACGGATAAAAATATTAAGCTGAAGAGAAGGAGGGGGAAGGAAGAGAAGGAAAAAAAGGGGAGAGAGGGAGAGAACGAGGAATAGTGAGAGAGATGGAACCAGACAGAGAAGTACTAAGAGAAAAGGATAGAAGCTTATTATTTAAGCAAAGAAGATCAAGAAGCGCTTACAGATTTAAATATAAGCTGAAGTCTAAGCTAAAAATATGAATTAAAACTTAAATATCTCTAATCTAAAGTAAAATATTACTAAAATGTAGTAAAGCATTAAAACCAATAAAATAAAAGCAAATATATAAATTAAACAGAAGCTGCGAATAGAAAATGAACACAAAAAAAGAGCTTAAATATTAGATAAATAATCTTAAATCAAATTGCAAAAAATTATTAAATAAATTCTTAGTTTAAACTATTATTTTGTTTACTACGCAACATTAAACTTGAAGTAAGAAAATTGCTACTAAATTAATGCAGCAGTGTCTTCTTTTCACTACGAAGTTTAATAATATTTATAGCTGATTTAATTATCAATTTTTTTGCATTATTAAATGTGATTTTGTGGAGTATTGAACAGGCAAACATTAAATATTGATTTAATAATAGAAAATTAAATATTAAACAATATTTAATAATAGAAAACTATGAATATTTATTGAATATTTGTTTATATTTATTTATTATTAATTTATTTATATTATACTATTATTATTTATTGTATTTATACAAATTTATTTAATATAAAAAAAGAAGAAAAAGTTACTTAAACTTCTTACAGAAAAAAGATATATATTTATATAATATATTTATATTTTTAATATATTTATTATATTTAATTTATTGTCAACTTTTTAGTTAGCAACTAAAGTATATAAATATAGTAATATGTAGTATGTATATATGTTAAAATATAAATAATATAAGTATATATAAATTGAAGTATATATATTGAGAACTGCACAGGCATTAGATACTTCTCCTTTTCACATATTGATTAAATTTACTAAGACTTACTATTAATCTATCTCGCTTTTTAAAATAGCTTTTCATTTATTTCTGATTCTTATATAGAAGTGTTTTCTTCTAAAATATAAATTGTTTCAGCAATACCTATTTTTTAGCAAATATCTCAAAGCAAATTAATCAAACGCTGTTATTCTATGTTATAGAAAAAACTCCCATAGTATTCTTGATTATAACTTTAGCTTATTTGAAGTATTTAATTCGCATTCTACAATGCAACATCAGATGATCCTACATCATTATAATTATAACAATCTTTATATTAATTTATTTATATTTTTACATATATTTAATCCATTATTAAACTATACCCATTGGTTGACTGCAAATAAATACAACAAATAAACTATTTAATTAAACAAAAATTCCCTTTAAATGTGCATTAAATAAACACAGAAAATAGTTGAAATAAACATAGTAAAACTAGCTTAATTCTAAGAATTAAATACTAAGAAGTGTAAAAACAGGGCTAAAATTAAAGAGAAATGTCATTCAATCTAAATCAGCTAAAACAGCTCAATCTAAATAGTATTTGCTAGCAATTCGCCAAGACTTTAAGCCAACTTCAAGATATGCTTATGCAGCAAATGTAACTGACAGCTAACTGTTGAAAACTGTTACCGTTCCATTGTGACTGCCACATTCAGCTATTGTTTTCATTGCCAAAGATGATGTAAAAGTGCGTTGCGAAAAAAGAAAATGAAAACAGCAAAAGATTAATAATCATGAAAAATAAACTCACAAATGTTGAGCAGTCAATCAATGGAATAACTCTAAAGCTAAACTCTAGATTTACCCAATGGGCCCGGCGCACAGAGGCGTCTTCGCCAATTTGTTTGGGCCAACATTTAATTATTGACAATTTATCAATCGGGGAGCGAGCAAAAAAAAAACATAATCAAAATCTCATTGAATAACAAAAACAGACAAACAACATTGAAGAGACTTTCTTTTTTATTTATTTTTTTCTTTAAATATTTCATCAAATTTATTTATTATTTGCCATCAAAATGAGCACATTTTACCACTGTGCCAATGCGGGCAGTTCCAAAAGAAATGCGTTGTTGTATTTCAGCTTTTTTTCTCTATCGTTTTCAAGCTTTTGTTTATAATTAATTACTGAACCTTTAACAGCGGCGCTTCACGAAATCTCTGGCAATTTTTTTGTTTGATTGAACAAAATTCCTCAAATTGTTTTTGCTGCCTGTTGCGGATGCTGTCAGAGACTTTGTTGTTGTTGTTGTTGTTGTTGTTACATATACAAAATGCATAAAATATTTGAAATAATTACGTATACGACACGTTGCTTGGCGTGAAAATTGCATTGGAAATGTCAATGAAAAAACACAATGAGCATTTAAGGAATTTGCGAAGCTCGCATAAATTAAATTAATAATAATTAATTATTAATAAATAATAAATAATAATAAGTGCAATCGTTTATTATACAACAAACACATATTTGTGCTTTTTTCTTTTGAGCTAAATATAAACAAATATTTAGTTGAGCCGCGCCCCAAATTGCAGCTGTGCCTAAGCCTTAAGCTGAGTCTAGGCTTGCGCCTTGGCCCCCGTTATCTGCTGTCTAATCAGAGCCAAGTCAAAAGGAAAAACCAATAAAAGGCATTTCTTATCTAGCTGGCTGACTGGTCCAGGTTCTCCAGCGTCTCTGCCTTTCAGTTTGGGATTGGCATTGGCATTGGCATCGGCATTTGCCAGTGCAGTGGGCGCCCGCAGACGCTGCGACCTAGACCTTATCAATGCCATGGTCATGTCGATGGCTTTTCAGCCAGAGTTAAAGTGACGTTTCAGCTGATTACCCGCCAAAGACTGCAGACTGCAGACTGCACATTGCAAGCGCAGCTTTATAGACTTTTTATATATAAATAGAGAAAGGTTTCTTTATAGAATTCATTTAATTTATTATATATAATAATATAAATATATATAATAAGTAATACATAACTATAAATAGAGAAAGGTTTCTTTATTTGCATTTTATAGAATTTATATTTATATTTATTTATTTATTTATTTATTATACATTAAATTTAATTTATTATAAAGAAACCTTTCTCTATTTATATTTCTGTATTGTTTATTTTATATATTTATAATATATAGATAAATGTGCATTAAATTATATTTTATAGAGGGAAAGATATCCATATATTTATTATTTATATTTTATATAATTCTCTTACTTTTATTTATACTTTTATTTTAATTTTAATTTAATGTATGTTCATTTGTATATCAATTTTCATTTTTATAGAATTTGTTTAATTTATTTTCATTTTATTTGTTTGTTATATTTTTTTCTAGTTTGTATAACTAATTTAATTTATGTTCATTTAATTTATTTCAATTTCGTTTATATATAAATTGGCAAAAAGAGAAATATATATTTATTTTGTTAAATTTCTTAATTTATTTATTTATTTATATTTAATTCTTATATATTATATCATTGAATCAATTTATTTTCATTTCATTTATGTATTTGTGTGGAAAGTTTAATTGAATTATGTATATTTATTTGTTAATATTAATATTTATTATTTATATTTTATGTAATTTATTTAATTTATTTTAATTTAATTTATATAGCAGTTTCAATTTATTTATATTTCAATTTTCATTTATTTTATAGAGAGAGAGGTTAATTTATTTATATTTGACATAATTTATTTTCACTTTATTTATATACAAGCTGTCATTTATATATATTATTTAAATTAATTTAATTTATTTTCATTTTATTTATATATATGCTGTCTTTTATATATATTATTTAAATTTATTTAATTTATTTTCATTTTTTCATGTATAAATAGAACATTTTTGTTTTATATTTATTTATTTACAAATATTTGTAATTTATATTTTATTGAAATGATTTAATTTATTTGAAATTTATATATACATATATTAATTTAATCTATTTTCCTTTTATCCATATATTATACTTTATTTATATTTATTTATTCAATTAATTAAATTTATTATTTTTGCATTTATATAAAAAATTTCATTTTATATATAAATAAAGAAAGATTTCTTTATATTTATATATATATTTATTTATATTTATAATTACTTTTATTAAATATATTTTAAATAATGAATTAAATTTATTTTTTGTTTTATTTATATACACATTTTTATTTTATAGTTTATTTTATATAAATGAAAAATGTTTCTTTATTTATTGTTTATAGTGTGATTAATTTTATTTATTTTCATTTTATTTATATTTACATTCTCGCTTTATTTATAAATAGAGGAACGTTTCTTTATATTAATTGATTTATATTTATAATTATTATTTCTACTTCATATAATTAATTTAATTTAATTTCATTTCTTTCTCTTTGCAGGTAATTAACGCAACCACACATTTAAAATGTTAACAATTAAGCGTTTTAGGGGTAAGTGAAGCGCACTTTCTCAGCCTCCAAATTTTCGATTTCTCAAATTCTCCATATGCAATGCTCTGCGATTAGTTTCCCTTTCGCTAGAACAATGTCGGATTGGAGAAGCGACGACACACCTAGTGATCGTCATGAAGCGTAGTCTTTAGACACATTACCGACACTTTACTCTCTCCCCCTCCCCTCCCCAGGGGAGTGCAGTGCGGAGAGTGGAGAGGGAGGGAGGGGGAATTGCTAGGTCTTCAACTGCTGAGTTCCAGAGCTCCAGAGTTTCGAGACACGCAACAACAAAACGCACGCTATCAATTTAACAGCATCTGTCTATGATGGCAAGAGCTGGGGCTGCCGAGGGCCGAGGGGGAATTGTGTGGCATGGTATGGCATGGTATGGCATGGCATGGCTTGGTCTGGGCTATTGAATGGGCTGGTAACAGTTGCGTCGCCTCGTCTCGTCTCGTCTCGTCTCGCATTGCCCTCCCACACAGCCCTGCGCCCTCAGTGGAACTTGTCCTACACTCAGCCTCAGCCTCTGTCTCTGCCTCAGCCTCTGCCTCTGCCTCAGTCTCTGCCTGCTGCTCCAACATAGCTGCATTTTTCCAAGGAACCTGCATGCATGCCTCGCGCATGCGCAACTCCAGCTACAGCACCAGCTCCAGCTCCAGCTTCAGCTTTGAGTCTGCTCCAATGTCTATTTATAGACGAATGCCCAAGTCATTCGCGTTATCAAAAGGCAGCCAAAGTCGCCGCTCTGGCGGCTGTGAAAATTCCAAAAAAGGCAGCGCCCCAAGTGGCATACTACCCCCCACCCTCCCTATTGCTCCACATCCTTACGATGCCGTTCGATCGTCCTGCTGCTCTCCCCCTTCTTGTCCCTCAACGGGCGTGTGGAAATATTTTCTTCTAGCATTTTTCCTAGCATTTTTCTATTAGCCTGATGATGCATCTGGCCAACTTCCCAGATAAAGGCGCAGCCTGTCAACGCGCTCTTCTTGTAGTTGTGCTTTCCCTCTCCTCTACAGCCTCTTCTTCTCTTCATTTGTAAATTAATTAAGCTGCAAATTATTAAACTTAATCCCAGCCAGCGGCGCAATGCGTAATAACAAAACAGAATAACAATAAATAAATAAATAAATAAATGAAGAAAGAAGAGAAAAGTGTTTCGCCTGATTCAATGGGTATTTGGTATGTGGGTTGCCTCAATAACCCTAGGGCGGGATTATCACGCTTTTGTTGCTGTTGCTGCTGCTGTTGTTGTTAGCCAGAGTTGCCGCCTGCGGCATTCGGTAGCCAACGACTTTTTTTTATTATTATTTTCATTGTTGTTGTTGCCTCGCTTTTGTGGCAAATTGTTCGAATTGCTTAAACGCTGGAAAATTAACAGAATTTTCCCGCATTCACCTGCCAAATGTTTCACATTATGCAATCAAATGTTTTGTCAGTTGCACAGCCTTTTGAATTGTTAACTAAATTGGGCCTAAAGCTGTGTGCAGTTTTGCATTTGCAGTTCATAGAAATTGTTGGCTTTCAAGCTCACAACTCGCCCAAAAACTCATGTCAAAAGCGTTAAAAAGCTTCCGTCAGTTGGCTCTTCCTCTACTCGCGGAGTTGATGGAAATGCCGTTAAGTCTTATGGCCAAAAGATGGCTGATGATGGTCCTCGTGAGGCGGGCCAACAGGTCAGGGGAGTGCAGGGGAGTTGAGGGAAATAAAACTGATGTTTATATCACTTTTCACTTTAGTTATTGTTTTAGTTGCGAGGCAAACAATAAAAGAGTGAAAAGCAAATGAGTTGTGGAGGACTGAGGGGGAGTCTGAAGAGGAGAAAGGGGAGGATAATGGGGAGGAGAATGGGGAGGAGAATGGGGAGGAAAGCGAATGACTGGAGAGGACATTGGAGAGGAGGCAGTGGAGGAGACTGAGGAAGAGACTGAGGAGCAGAAAACTGAGCAGGAGCATGTTGAAGAGAGTGAGGAGGAGACTGAGGAAGAGGTTAGGAAAGAGTCTTAGGAAGGGACTAAGAAAGAAACGAAAGACTAAGAGGCTAGGGAAAATACTGAGGATGAGACTGAGGAGGAAGCTGAGGTGAAAACTGTGGAAAAGACTGGGGAGGATGCTGAGGAGGAGACTGGGAAAGAGTCTTCGGAGGGGAGTGAGGAACAGACCGACTAAGAGTCTAAGGAAAAGACTGAGGAAGAGACTGAGGAGGAGCCTAAGGAGGTCACTGAAGAAGAGCATTAGGAAAAGACTTTGGAGGAGAATAGGGAGGAGAATGGGGAAGAAACTGAGGAGGAGGGTGAGGGGGCAGCTGAGGAAGAGACTGGGAAAGTGTCTTAGGAAGGGAGTGAGAAACAGACAGACTGACTAGGGAAAAGACTGAAGAGGAAACTGAGGAAGAGAATGAGGAAGTGATTGTGGAGGAGGCAGAGGAGGAGATTGAGGAAGAGACTGAAGAGAAGACTGAGGAGGAGAATGAGGAAGAAACTGAGGAGGAGAATGAGGAAGAAACTGAGGAGGAGAATGAGGAAAAAGCTGAGGAAGAAGCTGGGAAAGAGTCTTAGGAAGGGAGTGAGGAACACACAGGCTGACTGGGGAAAATACTGAAGAGGAGACTGAGGAAGAGAATGAGGAAGTGATTGTGGAGGAGGCAGAGGAGGAGATTGAGGAAGAGACTGAAGAGAAGACTGAGCAGGAGAATGAGGAAGAAACTGAGGAGGAAAATGAGGCAGCTGAGGAAGAAACTGGGAAAGTGTCTTAGGAAGGGAGTGAGGAGCAGACTGACTAAGAGACTGGGCAAGAGACTGAGAAAGAAAGTGAGGAGGGGAATGAGGAGGAAGCTAAGGTAGAGGAGGAAATTGAGGAGCAGACTGGGGAGGTAACTGAAGAAAAGGTAGCGTCTTCTGCAGATTTGCGCAAACTTTGAACTCGAACTCGGACTTGAAAACGGAACTCAACGCTGGATAGAGTGCTCAATTGATGCTCCCCTACCGCTGCCACTGTCACTGCCTCTATCTCTGCCACTGCCTGTGTCGCTGTCTCTGCCTCCCTCTCTCTCTCTCTCTTTCTCTGACTCTGCCTAACTGGAAGTTGGCGTGGGCGCCTAGTGGACTACTCCAAAGCCAAATCCAAAGCCAAATCCGAATCCGAATCCGAATCCGATTTCATAATAATATGCTCTGTCGACTCGACAGTTGAATTTAAAGTTGCTCGTTTGTTTGTTGCTTATTTTTGTTGGTCTCTTTTCGGTTTCTTTCGGTTGTTTGCTCAGCTTGAAAGTGAAATGCATTCGGCAAAAGGGGGAAAATTATCGCTTTATCACGATTCAAACGGTACCACTTTCTTCTCAGCTTCATTTGTGGCAATAATTATGCAATTTGCTTTGCCTCGTTTGTTATTGAGAGGATCGCTTGCATTTCTTTCATCTCAATTTCGTTATCGAGTTTGCATTATAATTTGTTGTTGTTATTTATAATTGTTGTGGGTGCATTGCATTGGTTGTGATGGGATTCAATTCGATTCGTTTCGATTGGATTGGATTTGACTATGTCCAGCTTATCAGTCGATCGATCGCTGCTCATTTTATTGCATTTATAACAACATAATTGTGTGCATTGATCTTTGGCTGTTGTTTATGACAAATTAATTGGCTGCAATTGGGCAAATGTAATTTTTATACTTTTGCAATTGCAATGTGAAAAGTCATGAAAGTCTTTTGAATTTCTTTGTAGATTCTTCAAGACTTTCATTCATTTATGATAAACAATATATATTGAAAGTTGTCTGTGATTTATCAAATTGGTGTCAACCCGCTTATTGGAAATGTGTGTCAAAAACTGACCAAAATAACTTATAGCCCATTAGCTGTGCCACTGCTGAATGTGTCTGTGTGCGTGTGTGTGTGTGTGTGTGATCAATCCGCGATCGCCGGCGACATTTGATCGATCTGCTGAGTTATTGTTGTGCCTCAGCTCGTTGACGTTGATGGAATAAGCGTCAAATATTTTGCCAGCCCTCGGGGCCAACAAATTCAACTGTTTTTTTTCTTTTTTTTTCTGTTTACGCTGTGGCATGTGGCATGTGGCATGTGGTGGTAACTTGGCAATCAGTAATTGGAGATGAGGCCCTTAAGTGTGGCAACAGCAGCTCCATAAATTGGGCCCTACAACGCTTGCCTCGCTTCCTGCCACAAATATGAGAAGAAGAAGATGTAGAAGAAGCAGCAACAGCCGCAGCAGCAGCAAAAAAAGAAAGAAAGAAAGAAACGTGCATCGCAATGCCAGATAAAAGCTCTGAAACGCGGCCTATGGATTGCCAAAGCTGCTTCCTCAATTCAATAGCAAACGAAGCTCAGCTACTCTTAAGTAAATAATAAATTATAAATAATACTATATATTTATAGTTTAGTTTTGCAATTTACAAAGTCTCAAGAAAACTCTCCAGTTTCTTTCTTCTTCTTTCTTCAAAAGCTTAGCTTTTATTTTATATATATTTATATATAAAAAGCAATTTAGATTGAGCATGAATATATAATTATTTAAATTAAATTCAAATTAAGATTTATATATATATATATATATATATATATATTATTATATTATTATTATATCTCTTATCTTATATATTGTTTTTTTTTTTATAATTTAAATATATTCAATAAATAATACTATATATTTACAGTTCAGTTTAATAAGTTACAATAAAACCTAGTTTTTTGAGTTGCTTTATTCTGCTATCCTCAAAATTTTGGCTTATATTTTCTATAACTATTAATTTAACAAGTAATTTAAATTGAGAATAGATAAATACATTTTAAATTATATTTTAAAAATATATTTAATTATTATTATATATATTATATATATTGTTTTTGTATTTTATTGAAATGATGTACTCAAAAACTCAACAGTTATTATTATATATATTTTATATATTGTTTTTATATTTAATTGAAATTATTTACTTCAAAACTCAAGAGGAGCAAAAGCTAAAATATATATGTGAAGATAATAATTCATTTATTATATTTTTTGTAATTAAATTATTTACATAAAAACTCAACAAAAGTCAAAGCTAATCTATATTTATATAATTAATAATTAATTAATTATTTATATTATATATTTTATACATTTTAAATTAAATTGTTTATTTAAAAACTCAACAGAAGTCAAAGTTAATCTATTTTTATATAATTAATTATTTATATTATATATTTTATATAGTATACATAATTATTATATATTTTAGATGCTCATAACACTTAAATTATTTATTTTAAAACTCATTCAAAGCTTATTAGAAGCCAAAGCTACTAATGTAAGTTTGCTTATCAATAATTAGTTAATTATGCATTCAATTCTGCTAAATTTTCAATGAAATTTCCGACTAAAATATCATAAACAAAGTCAATTAAAAACTAACTGAACTGCAGCTGAGTTTCTAGAACTTCTAAAGCAAGCAACAATTGCATTAAATACTTGACAAACCCAATGACAAATTCAACATACCCTGCTGTAGTCAGGCAACTGTGCAGAGCAGAAGAAAAGCAAAAACTGGACAGTTGAAAATTAACGCCAGCGAATTGGATGGAAAGGAAAAAAAGTAAAACGTGCTGAGCGCTTTTCACTTAAACGCAATGCGCCTGCCAATTACAACAACAACAACAACAACAACAAAAAGAGCAACAACAAAAAGAGCAACAACAATTGCAACTATTTTCAAGCAAATTAAATTAAACAATTTAATTCGAGTGCAATTTAAAGGCAAAAGCAAACGCAAACGAAAAAGCAAAAGCCAATGTAAAATTGTTTAAAATGGCTTAATTAATTTGCCCAATTTTGGCATGGTACACATTTAACTTGGTCAACTCGCGACGTCGCCGCGTCGTTAACAATTACTCAACATTCCCCCCAGCCCCAAAAAAATCTTCAAGTTCCCAATCCCAAATCCGAACACGAACCCAAAAAACCAACAAACCTAGACAAGCCCTACAAAAAAAAAAACAACAAAAAACAAAAAAATAAACAGGGTATAAAAAAAGAGAAGACAAGAGAGGAGAAGCGGAACGCCCACTTCGAACTTCTCACTTGTAGTTGCCTCTAAACTCACGCCCACGTTTAACTTGTTGTTGTTGTTGTTGTTGTTGTTGTAGTGTCTCGGCTTAATTTGATAAGATTTATTTGAGCCAAGTTTTGTGATGTTGCTGTTGCCCATGTTGTTGTTGTTATTGTTAGTATGGGTATTGGTTAAAGGCCAAGCGATCAGCGCGCGCATTGAGAAATGTTTACGTTTTGGCCCCAATTCAACGGAAAAAAAAAACTAAATAAAATAAAAATCAAAATAACATTTAAAAGACAATTCGAATAGAAATGTAAACTACGATTTGCGGCATTGATAAATGGGAAATAACAGTTCGCTTGAGAAAGAACTTCAAACTTTATGTTGTGGGTGACTGCATTTGGGATTAACCCAAAGAGCAAGCTACTGATTGGGAGTCCAATTGGGAATTCTTAAATGAGAAAGCCAGTGCGACATTTAGGATGGATATATTAAATTATTTATATTTAATTAGCATTTAAAGTAAATATTTTAGAAGATATGCCACAGATATTTATTATTAATATACATACATATATACATACTTATATTAACAAAAAGCATTGTTCTACGCTGCATGTAGCGTACCAGACCCTACGCAGTTCATAAAATATAAACGAAAGATAACACAATTGTGCATTGAATCGCTTTGCTGTATGCGCCAACACGTATGCGAGCGAGACAGCGCGAACGACAGCAACAGTCTGCCTGGATGTGTAGATAAATACATATGTATGTATATAAAATGTACTCTCGAAATGCGAGAGTATGTGTGTGCGGAACTGGGAGAATATGCAACGGTAAATTCTTCTGCTTTTAAGCGCTTGCCCATACGTTTGCTATTAAGCAAAAGTTTGTTGTTTCTCTTCACTATCCTTCTATGCTTATTTCTTAAGAGATCTTTAAGAAGTAAAGATTAAAGAGCGTAATTTCGTTTGCTTATTTGCGTTACTGTTACTTCTAAGCGAACCTAAGTTAAATACTTTCCAGCAAGCGGATTTTAAGAGACTGTTTTTGAAACTAAACTATTAGCGATTGATACAATAGTTTTTTATTATACTAATACCCTGTGCAGAAGATAAAGAAAAGAAGAAATAATGAGGAGTATCTTAAAATATATGTATTTTAATGGCAATTTAAAGAATTTGTGTAGCATTTTCCCTAGAGCTCTTCCAGTCAATTCCCACTGATGTGAAAGTTGTTGCAAGGGATTTATTATAATTTCTTGTTGCAATTTTTTTGTTAAATTTGTTGTTAATGTTGTGTTTTTGCTTGGGCATCGCTGCGGTTCAAGAGTTCATTGTCAAGTCTAATAAAATGTTCAAATGACACGTTAAGTGTCAGGCAGTACAAGAGTTACCAAGATCTCCGCCATCCCCCGAGTTGCCCGAGTCTTTTTCCCGTCAGCTGTTGGCGGGTGAAGAGAGAAGTCGACGTCAAGCAAGCGAATCAAGCCAAAAAAATACCAAAAATGTTTGCCGCTTGACTGAAACTTGAACCCAGGCTACCCCCAACAAAAAAAAAAAAAAGGCTCCCTCTATACTGTCCTACCGCTCTTTATAGTTGCCCCCTCACCCCACCCCGCTCAACGTAAGGCAGATGTTTCCCTTTTTGTCAAATGGCTCCACAGCAATGATGATAAATCGTGACCGAAGCGCTTTAGTGAAATTTCTTACCCCCCTCTGCCCACAACAAATTGTCTAAGTGTGAGTACACTAACTGTATGTGTGTGTGTGTGTGTGTGTGTGGCTTTTTCATCTCTTCAGCTTCGGCTGGATCTTTATTACCACATTTCCAAGAGCCGGTTGAGTGACGTGAACAGTTTTTGGCGCAGCTGCCGTCAGAGTTGCTACCAGCATTTCCTTTGCTACTTATGGCCAAGTTACTACCTTTTACTAGTTCCCCCGAACCCCTGCTACTCACAAGCATATGCCAGCAAACTTGACATTTAAGTGAATTATGTAGTTTCCATGTTAACTTTCTGTGCGGTGCCGCCAAAATCTTTTTGACTAAGTGCCTGGCAGGCGACTTTTCCATACCTGACGACGCGTCGATGATTTATGTGTGTGTGTGTGTGTGTGTGTGGTGAGTGTGTGTGTGTAGCACTTACATTTATTTCTTCTTCTTCTTCTTTTTGGCAAGGGCAGTTTCCCAGCTCTCTCCCCCTCTCCGGACAGCTATAAGCGGCGAAATTAGGCACAAATATAATTTATGAGCTTCGCTTTTGGCGCCAACAACAACAGCAACAAGAGCAAAGGTGAGACGACGCGCTGTGTGTGGCTGACGAGGGGAAGGAGGAGGAACGGGGAGAGGGGGTGTCCGCTTGTCGGCTTTGATTTAAATGCAAATTTAGCAGACTCTGAGGAAAATGTCAACTCGAATCACGATCTTCACAGACGCCAGAGTGAATGTGAATGTGAATGCGAATAGATATGATTCATGAGTGGCCCACTAAGTGAGTGAGTGAGTGAGTGAGTCTGAATGAATGTGGCAATAGAATGAATTTCAAATAAGATTAAATAACACAGAAATCGAGTTAACATTTACAATTTCAATTAGCAACTAACACTCATTCATTCATTCATGCACTCACTCACTCATTATTGACAATACTCACAGACACTCATTCATTGTTTCCGTGCACTTAAGAAAGTTTATCGATTGTTGTTGATCGACATAAACATATAAACCTGTTGAGATTGCCAATTAAACATTGGCATTAACCTGAGTCAAGGTGATGCGATCATGACAAATTCAACAAGGTCAACACCCACACACTCGCACACACACACATCGATAACAGGCTGGTTGATAAAATGCCAAAGTTATCGAAGCTCTTTAAAATGTATAAATGAGTGCCACAACAACTTCACTGTGACACTTAACAGTTACAAGTTAATTTGTCGCAAATATCTGCCACTGATTGCCAAGTATCTGCAACTCAGAGTCGTCCATTCGTTGTATCTGTGAGAACGCGTATCTGCGACCTTGCAAGGTAACAGCGAAGTGGAAAAGCAATCAACGCGCAACAAATTAGCAAATATGCAATACAATAAATAAATTGAAGCACACACACACATAATTACACACACCCTCACACACACACACACATTCGAAATTAGAACAGAAAACCGAAACAAGAGCGAGGAATTTTTTAATTTAGATAATTGAAAGCGCGCAGAATAAAACAGTTTATTATAAACAATAGTTGAGTGGAAGAGCAAGTGTAAGGGGGAACAACAAAATATAAATAAAAACAACTCAACACAATTATTAATAAAACATTCGCTTTTAATTGTTTAATCAGACATCGCAGCAGTTGTTGTCTACAGTTAATCATACTGATAAACAATAGCACAGTTTATATTGTTGTTTTTTTTTCTTTTTGTTTCTTTTGTTATTATTATTTTCCATAAATTAAACAAAATATATTCAGCGACAATTTGACTTTGTTGTTGTTTCGTTATTGTTTTTTTTGTGGTTCTCCTTTTGCATTATTAACAATTGAATTACAACTGTTTGATGTAATGTTTATGATTTCATTGAGTCACAATATTGATAAGGTTAATCATAAATATTTGATTTTCATAAATTGCGCTTATTTAATAATTACAAAAACCAAACCATCAATATCAATTTAAACACAATCAAATATTTAATAGAAAGAAATGCTTTTATTTATTTATTTTTTATGCTGTATCGCAGTTTAAATACTCTAACTACTTATTAAAGTGTAGTAAATGTTGAATTTTATTATATTCAATTTTATATCAATAATAATTAATCTGTAGTTTGTTTATGCTTTATTTTAGTACAGATTATATAGTTTTCTTTCCTGAATTTCATTAGTATCATAAATTTTTCTATACAAATTCCCTAATGAAATGATAATCTCTTATTAAAAATGTATACAAATATAGTTCTATTGTGATTTCCATTGAAATTGATTACAAGCTGAACTCTGTCATTAATTAAACCGTGTTAAAATGTTGCTAATATTATAGATTACAGTTAATTGCAACGTCAATTGCTTGCGTCAGCAGTGCGATAACTGTAAAATCACAAATGTCAATTGTCATTCCAACAGAAGAACACAAGAGAAATAATACCAGCAACATGGCAGCTAATTAAAGAAAAAAGTTCGCACGCCCAAACAGTAGCAGCAGCAGCAACAACAACAACTACAACAACAGCTACAACAAAGAGCAGCCCACTGAATTAAGAGAAGACGAAAGAGAAGGAGAAGCAGGGGATAACACAAACGTCAACTAATTAAAACTGAAAAAAACTCAAGCAACTGCAGCAAATGGCACTTGCCGATTGCATGAAGAACTGCGAGCAGAATCAAAGGGTGTTGTGGAGGGAGGGAGGCGCAGCCAAGTGAGAGGGCCCGCAGAGACCCAGCCCAAGTCTCAAATTTAGTTTGTTGGCATCTAAAGGCCCTGCAATTTTCACGCCCCTTTCAGCACACTGGCAATTGTTTTAGATATGGCAACAAATCTCATTATGAGCCCCCTCACTCTACTTATAAGGTGTGTCTTCGCCATCGCCATCGCCATCGCCTTCGTCGTCGTCCCCAGACACGCCCCAATTCAAATCTGGCGGTTTTTAACTGTACTTTCTAATGCATGAACTAGGAGTCGACATCGACATCGACATCGACATCGACATCGAAATCGACATCGAATTCGTATACAATGTGTTGGCCATGTGAACTTGGCCAAATCGGCGACTGTCAAACGACTGTCGAATTGCCAATTGCCAATTTATAATGTAAACGGGGCCCAAAACTGAAGTCTCGGGGTATTATAGTCTTGTATGCATTATTTTTCAGCTAGCAAAGGTCACTTGGCCATAACGAGCCCAATTTAATTCATTTAAGAAAATCTAAGAAAATAATATGCTAAAGCAACAGATACCCTGTAGAAGTATAGATAATGAAATTTACAATTTTGCATTGAATTGCTTTGCTGTGTAAACACTTACGAGAGCGAGACAGAGCGAACGACAGCAAGTGTCTTCCTGCATGTGCAGATAAATGTATGTATAGTATGCATGTGTATATAAAATGTACTGTTGAAATGCGAGAGTATGTGTGTACTGAACTGCGAGCATACTTATGTATGCTGTAAGTTCTTCTTCTTATAAGCGCATGCCTCCTCCCACAGATACGTTTGCCATTGAACTAAAGCTAAAAGATGCGCGTTGTTTAGGTTTTTAGTGGTTTCTCTTCACTCTCCTTCTATGCTTATTCCTTAAGAGATCTTTAAGAAGTAAAGATTAAAGAGCGTACTTGGACTGTTAAAATTTGTAACCTTAAGGGAAAGAATAGCTAGAAAATGGTTCAATACTACTTTGTGTACTCTTCAACAGACGAAAATGAATATGCAGATAATGCTGAAGATAAAATATACTAAACAAATACAGTAACAGTCTGTTACAAAGCTCTGATCACACTGCTAATGCCATTTGCAGTCCACTATTGATTGCAGGGTATAGAAACACAAGCAAATGGCATTGCTAATTTATGTTTATTGTGCATTATTTGTACTACACAATTGTTGTTTTGGGCCGCATTGCTTTAGGCCAGAAATATTGCAAGTATAAGTTAGTATATGTGCTCGCTGGGCAAGAAATTGAATTTTTTATGCACTTTTATAACATATTTTTAATGGTTCTTTAGTTGGCCAACTGATTGAAATTTATGATCGTTAGTTTGTCCCTCTGTCCGTTTGCTATTTATATTTATTATTATTATTTAGATATTTCTTTTTATGCTTGTTTTATGTGGAGTTTACGGTACGCCCCGCGTCTAATCCACATTATCTATTGAATTTATTAAATTCATTTTGCGATTTTTTATGCGAACACAAATTGACAGTTTTAATGCGTTTACATATTTAATTTGTGTTTATGTTTATGATTATGCTTATGTTCATGTTTATGTTTATGCTTTCCCTTTTGCGCCCCTATTCGTGTTTATCGCATGTAACTTGAAGAATTCCAATCGCTTATCTTTTCTGCTTCTTCCTTAAGAAAACTCAGTGCCACGCCCACATTTTGGTTGGTTTCGTTGGCGAATTAAAAAGCCAAAACGTGTTGAATTAAATTGCAATTAATAAAAACAGGCGAAAACTGCCAAGAGAACCGCCAGAAGAGAGAAACGAATTACGCTAACAAGCCAACCAAAGAATTGGCCAAAATAGAGTTATGCTGCCGGCTCATAATTTGGCCGAAAAGTCTTTTAATGAGCCGACTGTGTGCAGTGCTCGGTCAAGTGATTGGCCATTTAGTTTGGCTAGTTTAGGCCAAAGTTGGCAGCCTTTTATGGCCGCTTTTGGCTGTTTTATTTAAATATCAAAAGCATAAATTTCCACTCTGTGCAACAGCAAATGCAACTGTCAAGTGCAACATGCCCCATTGTGGGGTTAATGTGAGCATTGTGTGCCCCATTTTGGGGCTATCATAAGTTTCTTCTCAACGCTGTTGCATGCAACATGTGAATGAACATTGTCATTTGCCTGTCCTGTGAAATCAAGGCACACTCTCAATAACAATTTCGCTTATCAATTGACAGCCTTTGATTGCGAGCCGCCAATTGCTGAAGAGAATGGCAAGCTAAAGAAATTTAGTCGAATTTATTATGCTCTCTCTTAACTTAACTACATATTAAGAGTTCACTATACACTTACGAATTTAATATAAAGTAGAACAAATAAGCAAAATTAATGAGAGCGTAATATATGGGGACATTATGTAAAGAGAAATGCAAAAGAATGCCTGAAGAGAGCGCAAGCAAACAACTCTATTATGTGTAGGAATATATTAAAGAGAAGAATAGAAGAGTAACTTGAGGGGAAGTATAAAGTTACTCGCTTAATTGGAACTAACATTTAAGCTGTTAACATGTAAGTAAATTATTTGTATACATATATAGATTTCTAGAAGAATTCAAAGAATTCAATACTAATAGTTGAGTAACATAATGCAGAATTGCTAAGCTAAACACTATAATTACAATAACTGACGAAAAAAGGCAGTCAGAAGACAAACGTGATATGCAATTGCAAATACCCCACTGCTAATAAGTGAGTATAATATGCAAATATGTCTATTGCTAGTTTCACGGACCCCAAGGGAGCAATTCTCGCATAATGTCACATGTCAAATAATTTGCCTTTAAAGTTTCGCCGCAATTTGCATTTGGCGTCGATGTTGGCGCCGCAGCTTCTGTCGCAATTTGCCAGCCCTAAACGGGGTGGGGCCAATGCCGGGAGACGGGGCACAACGCTGGGGCATCAACAGTATCATCGGCATCATCGGTATCATCGTGTGGGGCGTGTGTTTTATGCATTTCGCTATGCAATTTTCGAGCCCTCCTGCAGCTGCCTTTGATTGATTTGTTGTTTTTGCCAAGTGACGCACGACACGACGAGCAACAAGGCGCAAGACTTTCTGTGTTGATTGTGTGAAATGGAATGGAATGGAATGGGAAATGGCACAGTTTATGGCATAGTAATGGCATGCCTCAAGTGGCACAAGGTCCAACAAAAGTCTATCCACAGATCGCATTCGCACTCTTCGCGGCCACATTTTAATGGGCAGCTGTTTTGCATTTGGCAAACATATTTACATATTTACATCTCTGATTATACAAATTGATCCGAACCGAAACCGAAACTAAAACCGAACCAAAACCGAAACCGAAACTAAGCCAAAACTGGTGGAGGCGCACATTTGGTATCCATTACAAATGCTTTGGGGGCGCATCTGTCAATCAGAAAATCAAATGAAAAACATAACTCATTACTAAATGTGCGATGCAGAGAGAGAGAGAGAGAGAGAGAGAGAGAGAGAGAGGGAGGGAATAAGGGAGCGAGGGAGCTTAGAGAACCAACGCTTTGATAAATGACAAAAACTGAAGTGGAACTTCCATTTGCCTACATTATTCGATTCCATTCCCCATTCCCCCCCCACATTCGTTTTGGGAAAGTGTTTTCAGTTTTATGCTTGTGTTCTGTGTGAAAGTTTCATTTTGGGCTCAAAAGCAAAACGCAGAAGCAAAGAAAGTTGTATGATAATTGCCCAAAGGTCGTGAATCTCTACAGATTATGCAATATTTATACAAATCTCTTCAACAATTCTAAACAATAGAAATGGAAGTGAAAGCTGCCCAAAAAATATATAAAAAATACTTATAAACAAATTTGTTGTGTACTCAGCTTAATGCACTTTCGGTTTTTCCAACATTTTCTTATTGCGGGTGTTTTGATTTTGGGAATTTTTGACCAACAACAGCAACAACAAGAAGAAGAAGAAGAAGAAGAAGACAGATACAGCATCCCAGGCCAACAGTTGATCGGGGCCAATCACAGGAAGATCTTTATCAGAAATACCCCCTGAGAGCGTGCTGAGAATGTTAAATGAAAAGAAAGAAAGAAAAGATTCGAATTGAAGCTTTGAGCTTTGGGACTCTCAAGCTCTTTGGGCTTATTACAAATTCTAATCACATGCAATCTGCGATCCGTTTCTTTGCGTTTCGTTTCGTTTCGTTTCGTTTCCATCTCTTCTTCCAGCACCCCTCTCCGCGGCCTTTGGATCGGTACAATGGCCCGGTTGAGTTGGTCGATCGAGCTGTCGCTTATCGATTAATCATCAAATTAAAAATTACTAAGCCCAAAGCGTGGAGCGTGGAGCGTGGCCGAAACACCATTGAGATGCCACCTCAGCCCCCCCTTGGAGTACATCACATTGCTCTTTGCGTTCTTTTCCGTTTCGATCGCAACTGCTAATTTAAACAATATCTAATAATTTCATTTGAATAACCGCAAGAATTGGCAATTGTCTGGAGTTGGTAATAAGACGAGCAACGTTTCAAGGTTGATCAATTTAGAAGCAAGAACTATCGATCGGTCGGTCGATCGGTCTGTCGGTCACTTACAAAGTGTCATATTCGCATTTATAGAGTTATTTATGATAATTGCCCAGAGAATTCCAGTGGAAGCAAACAAAGCAATTGAGCAATGGGTGTTACATCAATGGCTTTCAATGTGTTATTTGTAATATACATATAGTACATATTAAAGTCGTAAATTCATTTAAATAAATAAACAAAGGCAAATTAAATGTGTGTATGCAAATATTGTGTGACAAATGCACGTATCGCATTAATAAAAATATTTCCCAGAAATTCATATAAACAATAAATAACACTTTGAAATGCCGCCTGGTGGCCAATTGAAGCATTTCGCTGTAACCAGTACAAAGTTCAATCGATATCAATCGGCATTTTCATTAGGCAAATTGAATAATTTAATGCTCAGTGAGAGATTTTTCCAGCGCTTATCACAAATTTGTCATCAGCTTGTTGTAATGCGATCACAAGCTCACACACACACACACACACACATTCAGATTTGGAGTCAGAGAGCGACCGCCAACTGCTGCCCATAATGAAGTTGAGCAGCTGAGAGATAATGATCAAAAACATCGGGGCGACGCGACGCCAAGACAATTAAAAGCTAAACCGAAGAATTGCAAGCGCCTCAGTCGCAGTCGCAGTCGCAGTCGCAGTCGACTCTCTCAAACGCTCTGCTGCTCTGTCGCTGTGTCACTCGCGCTCAGCTGCTCGTCAAGCCAGTTGCGGCTATCCAATTCGCCTGCGCAGACGTATCGTGCTTGCCGGCGCATTCAGTTGACTTTTAGCGTTCGTCGCGGCCACAACGTAAGCGGCGCGCAGTCGTACCTGTAAACTTGACTTTGACTCTCACGCGCACGCTCTCTTCCACACGCACACACATACACACCACACAGAAGTGTGTCTCTCTTCGTACGTCCGTTTATACACGTTTTGTCGGTCGCCTGCAGTCTGACCGTGAAGTTTGTTCTTTTTGCATGTCTATAAACTCAGTGGAGTAACTGTAACTGTGCTTTTGTTATTTGTTTTTTTTGTTTTCTTATTGCCATTTGCTTAGCACATTCATTTGCCAAGTTCATTCACGTTTGCAAAATTTCATCATCGCTAACAGCTTAATTAATGTAATGTAATAAGGCAAATATTGAAATCGGTGTTAAACTAATTGCAATTAACAATTAGCAAACATTATTAGTATCTATTTTCGGCTTTTCATAAATCACGTACAGACATAGTAAATATTTCATATCCATTTCCGTTTAACATCAGTGCGCACTCGAGTGCAACAATTAATTATTGTTGCTGCATTTGTTGTTGCATTTGCAAATGGTTGGCAACACTTGAAATTAGCTCCGATTATTGCTAATGCCTTTGCAAAGAAAGTGAAATTTCTGATACTTAATACTTAATACAATAATTACAAAAGCTAATAATTATGTTAATTTTGATAACCGTTTCGCCAACAACACAATCAACGACGTCAACAGCAAAACAGTTTATTCGGTAAAAAAAAAAAACAAAAAAGTGCAAACAAAAAGCAAACTGTTTAAATATTTTCACGCAAAAAATTAAACAGAATTCATAATAATATATAAATAATGGCTGCGAAATTTGTGCATAAAGGAAAACCCCGAGAGCAAAGCAAAAGCTTTTAGAGAGGTACGTAAGCTGCTCACAGCAAAAGTATAAAATGAAAAGCTTCCTGACAGCAAATGAAGCTTTCAATTGTGTGATCCTTTACTGAATGATGGTGATAATAATAATAAAGTGCTTGCTATGAAAGCTTTTTAAGTAATAATGTCAGTTAGTTACAGCAGATCCTTGTGCATCTGGAATTTCACAGGTTTTCTGTAGTAGAAATTAAAGTAGAAGCTTTTTGATTTAAGCTGAAAGCTGCCTTCAACTCATTAGTAAGAAATTCATTCATTTCTAGCAACTCTATAATAATAATAATTTAATAACAATTTGCTATGAATTTTCACTTGTTTCAATCTACCTGAAAGCACTTTGAATTAAACTGAAAGCTTTCTTCAACTCATTAATACATAAACAGTTTCAATTTGTGCATTTTTAGCATCCCTATTATTATAATAAATAGTGACAAGTGAAGCGTTTGCATATTTTCATTGTTGCTCCACTGACTTCCTCTGTGGCATTTCCTTAATCTTTAGCCTACTTTGCTGTTGTCTACCTGTCCTCCTCTCCTCTCTTGTCTTGTCTCGACACCTCTGCTGTCCTCAGCTAAGTAATACTCGTACTCTCGTAATGACAAACAACCTTTCACACTTGCCGTGTGTGTGTGTGCCACAGTAAAAGACGCCTTGTCACTCTGTAGATCATTAGGTGGCGAGTGCTCCCTCTCACACATTTGTGACACATTTCCATAGACACAATTCGCAAGTTCTTTACTACAAAAAGAAAGACAGTCAGACAGACAGAGAGACACACAGTCAGACAGTCAGCGACTTTGACAAAGAGCTGAAATTTGTATGCCATTGGCAAACATTTCTCTGTTGTCTAAAATTGAACTACTTTCATTTGGTGGCAGGGAATTAACATACATAAATTTGTCGTAAGTATTATTAAGTATTTCTCCGCTCGCTCCACTCGATGGGCTGCAACAATTTGGACAGTCACCAAGTTTTTTGATTTTGCTGTCAAATGCAGTCGTAACCACATAAAACGCACCATAAACATTTACCTACTTAGGCAGCAGTTTGTCAGTCTTTGGTTTGCTTTCATTCAAATATTTGCATTACATTTTGCACAAATTGTCGGGGGGAAACAGCGCTGTAAAGCGGGCAGGGAGGGGGCAGCTGCTCGGCGTTTATAAATGCAACTCCAGTGGTCGACAAAGCTCCCCTCTCCACCCAAAAAAAAAAGAGGCCGTAGCAACAAAATAGTTGAAATTCGCTCAAAATCGCAAAAACTAAAGCAAAAGGAAAAAAAAAACATTTTTATGATTCGTTTTTTTTTGTTTTGTATTTTATTTTATTTTTTATTTTTTGTCGCGTTTGTGACAAGAATTTGCAAATGTCAACGAAAATTGCGCGCTTCGCATTAAAAAAGAATTCGACAAAAAGGGCCGAAGAGGAGCAGCGCTACCATGTGCAGTGAAAAGAGGGCTGGGGAGGGGGGAAATACCAAAGACCCAAATCGCAAACCAATTGAAATTGTTTTTATAAGACCATGTTCCCCTTGTCTCCCCTTCATTACTCTTCTTTCCCCTTCATTCCCCTTCATTTACTTTGTTATTCATTTTGTGTTTTCGCATTTTTAAAGCGTTTCAGGATCCGTATCGTAACAGATCTCTTGGGTTGCGGTCGAACTTCAAAGGGAGAACGTATAATTTTCTTAATGAGCAAAGTTGTCCAACGTTCTAAAGACTTTGACAAGTTCTTATCACTTATCACTATTGTAATTCGCAAAAGGTTTTAACAGTTCGTTAAATAAGCAGAAGAATATAGCTGCAGATCAAATAAGGAAATTGGATGTTATTTGTAAATTATTATTATTTATTATTATTATTATTATTATTATTTGTTTGTCATAATTACATTTAGCAATTAACCTTCGTACGAACTTAAGATCTGTTTACAGTAATACAATTTCAATACTTCAACTTCTACTTCCATTGTATAGAGTTATAACTATGCTTGTGTTACTTCCCCATTCGACTCATTGTTAATGACAGCTTTGCTTTTATTACAAAGCAAGACTAAAGACAACAACAACTATAACAACAATAACAACGAAAGCCATGGCCCAAACTGACACTTGTTTAAATCGATACGTTGCTTTTGTGACACCTGTTGACAGGTGCATTTGCTGAGATACTCAGCTCCAAATACTCTAAAAACAATAATAATAACAACAATAATAAATATAATAATAATAATAATAATAAAAAGCAAATACGTGTAATAAAGCAAATTTATTGCCTGTTATTGGGCAATTGTACTTAACTGAGTAAACTGAGTAGACTTACGTAAATGGAGCTTTAGATATAAATATATTGTAGCTTAAGGTCGCGTATTTCATAGCTATTTATGTATTTGGGAGTCTTTGATTACCTAATCGATATTTATTACACTGATAGCGTGTGATTTATCAGAGAGATAGAATGAAAGTGATGGCAACATTAGCTTGATGTCATCGCCGAACAAGTTTTCATTTTGATTTTGATTTTTATTTCTCTCTATCTATCATTATTTCTTTCTTTATTTGATTTTGTTATTGTTGCTGCTGCTGCTCATAATGAACCTTTAGAGGTTTCTCCAACTAATTAGACCATAAAGCAGCCGACCTGCCTGGCCGAACTAATTCCCTCAGATAAACCACAACAAAGGTCACGCTTTAATTGATAAGAAAACACAATGCGACCCAGACACTCAGTGCTCAGAGCAAAATGTAAGATTTCCCGGCTACTGAAAAGCTACAAGAGTCAGTCGAATGGAAATCCCCATGGAAAACAATGACAGAACCCAAATGAGTAAATGAAGAAGAAGCAGCAGCAGCAGCAGAGTTGCAGTAGAAGAGGTTAACAAAGGCAAAAAACAGAACTCGACTCGTCTGAACCAACGTGAACTTGAAGTGCCAGCTGTGACTCGATAAAGATCACACCCCAATGGCGTAGAGTCACAGGTGGCAGTTCCACCTTCGAAAAGAGGAAAAACTAAGAATCATGCTACAATTGAATGCATTTCTGGAGGCCACAGCCAGCTGAGACAGACAGCAAAGATACCCTGTATAAAGTATAAAGTATAAAGTATAAAGTATAAAGTATAAAGTATAAACTATAAAGTATAAAGTATAAAGTATAAAGTATAAAGTATAAAGTATAAAGTATAAAGTATAAAGTATAAAGTATAAAGTATAAAGTATAAAGTATAAAGTATAAAGTATAAAGTATAAAGTATAAAGTATAAAGTATAAAGTATAAAGTATAAAGTATAAAGTATAAAGTATAAAGTATAAAGTATAAAGTATAAAGTATAAAGTATAAAGTATAAAGTATAAAGTATAAAGTATAAAGTATAAAGTATAAAGTATAAAGTATAAAGTATAAAGTATAAAGTATAAAGTATAAAGTATAAAGTATAAAGTATAAAGTATAAAGTATAAAGTATAAAGTATAAAGTATAAAGTATAAAGTATAAAGTATAAAGTATAAAGTATAAAGTATAAAGTATAAAGTATAAAGTATAAAGTATAATTTATATATTTAACCAACTCAATTGTTCTTATTTGTTAATAATATTTGCAATATTTAAGGAATTAACTGCTGTCTGCATCATTGCCATTAGCTGTGCCCACTTACAGGGTATGCAGAGCAGCACTTTAAATAGTTTTGAACCTTTCTTTCGAGGCACTTAAACTGGGCAGCGAAGCGTGCGCTTAGGAACTGCTCTTCCTTCCTCTCTTACTCGCTCCTCTCTCTCGCTTCTCTCCTTCTCCCCCTCTCCCCTCTCTCTCTCTCTCTCTCTCTTCTCACTTAACACTACTCCTCTGTCAGTTACGCCCTTTTTCAACACTGCCAGGGTATGCAAGGGAATTGAAATTGGAATGGGAATAAGCATCAGTCGCAGAGACTGAGAAAGACTGCGAAAGAGGCAGAGAGGGGGAGAGAGAGTAATTAAGCCATGTTGGCCATTGCTCTGGCCATTCGCAAACATTTAATTGTGCCGATTGCCGTGCAATTAAATGTCCAATATTTGAAATACCAAAAAAAAACAAAACAAAGTTAACAAATAGTAGTCTGAGGCAACCTGAGGCAAGATTCTCTTTCAATGGGCCAGATCAAAGTTAAGTTCTCAGAGCCGACTTAATGCTACGGTTCTCGACACATGTACATATGTAGTATTCAAAGCATTCCATTTCAATTCATTGCACATCTCACGGGTTATTAAAAGCCATCAGCAGCAGCACGATCATGATGTTGCTCATCATTATCATTATCATCATCATCATCATTATCATTAACATTATCGTTAACATTTTGTGTGGCAACATTAAAAGCGATCCGCCTGTTATATAAGTTGGCTTTCAGCTCCACAAATGTCACACTTCTCAGCTTCTTCTGCTCAGTCCGCAAGTTGTCCAATTAGTTGCTTCCGTAATTTCTTGGTATTATTTTTTAATTAGTTTTCGCTGTTTCTATTTCTATTTTTTTGTTTTTTGTTTTTTATTTTTATTTTTATTTATTTAAATTGCGTTAAGTCCGTGACAAGTTTTATGTGCCGCCCCAAAGATTTATTTGAATTCAAAAACTGAAAGAAACAAACGATGAAACGATGAAACTATGAAACTGCCGCTATAATTTATGAACAATGCATTTTTAGATGCCATCGTAATTCCCCTGAATTACATATTTCCTTCTAACAGATTTTCCTACTAGTTCTTTGAAGCTGTTGCAGCTTCGCTTTTACTTTCTCCGTTTTCGTCTTTTAATATGCACTTTACATTTCTAACAAAAACTTAAAAAAAATAAAGAAAAAAGAAAAAACAATAATAAAATACTGTAAAAACAAAGCTTAAAAAAAGAAAGAATAAACAATAATAAAATACTGGCAAAACAAAGCTCATCATAAATTTGTTAGCAGACTTTCTGTAATATTCCTTTGGCGAAATTGCAACGTAAATAGCGTGGAAATGTTCTCCCTCTCTCTCCCTCCCTATCTCTCTCTCTCTCTCTCTCTCTCTCTCTCTCTCTGTCTGTCTGTTAACTGCCTGCTCACCTGCTCAGCTGGCTGCCTGCCTACCTGCCTGGCTATCTTACAAATAATTCACAACGCGCTTAACGCGCTTACCCCGCACACTCAGCGCTTACCCCTCGCTCCCCGCTCCCCCTCACACCTTTGGCTGGCCTTTGCCAATGGCAAAAATGCGTTTAAGTCAAGTCGCCGAAAGCCGCCGGGTGCGTGTGCTCAACGTGTGTGGCAGCTGCTGCAAGACCTCGACAGTTACCGCACTCGCTGCTCCCCCTGCTCCTCATGTTCCTTCTCCTGCTGCTCTTCCCCTCTGCCAATAGAGTCCAGGGTCCCAGTTGGACTGGCACTTTAGCTCGATATTTATGCAACGGCACACACTTCAGTTCTGCTTGTGCTCTCCCCCCTCTCTCTCTCTCCCTCTCTCTTTCTCCCTCTCTCCCTCTCTCTCTCTCTTTCCCACACACTCTCAGCTGCAATTTAAGCGCACATTTTTCTTGGCAACACATTTTCCTCGCCATATGCATAAGCAGTTTTTCCAGCTACCCTTTTTGGCCCTCCCGGCTCGGCTCTTGCCTGCCCGCTCATCGCATTGTTTGCAACACTTGGCGCTTGCCACATAACAGCAACAGCAACAGCAATAGCAACTGCAACAGAAGTTGCAACTGCAGCATATGCAACAACGGCAGCAGCGTCCGCTATGCAGCGTTGCATGACACATTAAATGCAAATCGGGCAGCGTGCAACACAAACTGTAAGACAGAGACGAGAAGAGAAGGAGTGAGAAGGAGTGCGCAAGAGAGAGAGAAGAGAGAGAGGGAGAGAGAGAGAGAGCGTGAGTGTGTGTGTGAGCGAGGCAGCTGCAGGGAAAAAGAATGGTAAAAGCTAAAGAATTTTGTTGCCCCCGCCAAGAAGTCAGTTTAAGCAGCGGTTTCTGCCGCTTTTGTTGTTGTTGTTGTCGACTCTTATTCTCTCGTGTTGCTTTTATTTAATAAAAGAAATGCTCTGGAATTTTTTGTTATACAATACTCTGTAACCACATGACTTATACTGCGGGGTATGCTCAGCTTGTAAGTCATTCAATAAGACTTTCTTTAGCTGTCGATTGCTTAAAGAGTTCTCAGCAGAAAGATACAAATTTGAGAAGAAAAGAAAGAAATTGAATTGAATTGAAATTGAAATTGAAAAAGAATTGAAATTGAATTAAATTGAAACTGTTGGGAAGTTTTATTTTAAAACAGTGCTTCATTACAATTTTTGTTACTTCTTGTTAATTTTATATATTTAAATTAATATTTGAGAACTTATATTTTGTTCTTTGCTCTTAAATCTATAATTTGCTAATAAATGGCAATTGCTAATAAGTTCTATTCAATGCTATTTAAAATATATATTTTTAAATAAATATATATGTATATATAAATATATATTTTTAAATAAATTTAAATATATTTTTTATTTTAATTTATTTTATTTAATTTAGTTATTTTATTTTATTTCTTGTATTTTCTTTGTATTTTTCTAGTTTCATATTGACTATTTATTTTATATTTTGTTTTATTTTATTTTATATTTATTATTTCTTTTATTTAATTTGTTTTCTTTTATTATTATTTATTTAATTTTTTTCTAATTTATTTATTTATTGTATTTTCTTTGTTTTTATTTTATTAATTTATTTTATATTAATTATTTATTTTGTTTTATTTTAATATTATTTATTAAATGTTTTCTACTTTATTTATTTTATTTCTTATATTCTCCTTGCTTTTTTCTATTTTATTGATTTTACTTTATTTTATATTAATTATTTATTTAATTTATTGGTTTTATTTTATTTTATACAAATTATTTATTTTGTTTACTTTTATTATTATTTATTTAATTTTTTTCTAATGTATTTATTCTTTATTGTATTTTCTTTGTTTTGTTCTATTTTATTTTTTTTTAATTTATTTATTATGTTAATTATTTATTTTGTTTTATTTTATTATTATTTTTTTTTAATTTTTCTACTTTATTTATTTTATTTATTGTATATTCTTTGCTTTTTTTCTATTTTATTCATTTCATTTTATTTATTTTCATTATATATACTTTGTTTTTATTTATTGAATTATTTATTACTATTTCTTTATAGTATTTTATTATATTTAGTTAAGATAATAAGTTTCGTTCCAAGCGTTCCTAATGTCTACAGGGTATTATCCCATGACTCTCAGCCTGTTTATGTTGCTGAGTATTTTTCGCATAATAAACCGGCTGTTTCTGTTGCTTTAGCAGCTGTTTGCTCCATTTTGGCCAGGCAAATGCCTTGGCTTATATTGTAGGTGCTCACCTGAGCTGAGTTACCTCTGAGTTGCTATTGTCTTTGTCTTACGACAATCTAATTAAACAAATGTACAAACTCTGGGCATCAAGGTAAAGTTGAATGCAGGGCAATCAGCAAATCATCGAAATCATTAATCAATGACACAGAATTATTAAATTATTTTTAGTGATTATTAAAGTGAATTAAGTATTTAGATTATAATAATGATTTTAATAATAAATAAGCCACTGAAAGCTTTAAATAATTTGCAGACTGAGGCAGAGACTTTAATAAAATAATTAAAATGAAATATGTATGCATGTGGAAACTGAAACATTACTCGTATTAAAAGTGTTGCACTTGAGTAAATTGCAAAAAATAATAATAATAATAATAATATCAGAAGCCACGAAGAATGCCAGCCATGTAGAAAAATGTGGGGACTACCAATCTACGCATTTTATTCCCGCAATTTCAGGTTTTTATATTGCTTGATGTTTCGCCTCTTGGCGTCAAAGGAAGGCCGACAAGTTAAATGGCCAGCGATGAAATGTTTTCAAGCAACCGAAACGCTGGAAATATTAATTTCAATTATTTAAACGCGATAGAGATGCTATTTTCCCACGTTGAGAAGCGCAGAGAGGGGTGCTTCGTTCGTGTTGTTGTTGTTATTTGTGAATGGCATTTTGTGCGCTAAATGCGAGCAATTTGTTACAGGACAAGTGAGTGAGTAAGAGAGAGAGGGAGAGAACGTTGGGGACTGCTGTGTGGGAAACTGTGCACTGCAATTTATAATTATCAGCAATAGATGGCGCTGCCTCGCCGTCTACGCGCAGTCAGACTTATGCAATCGCTGCCGTCGCATGCTGATAACAACGGAAGTTATTAGAGCAAGTTTCGAGTTATGCGAGCAAGTTCCAAAGAACTTTGCCAAGCGTTCTTTGGCATTGAAGTTCCCAGTTAACAGTTCTCCGTTCTCCGGTCTCCGTTCTCCGTTCTCAGTTCTCAGTTCCCACTTTGCCAGTTGCCGCTCGCTTTGGTTTCGCTCGCTTCTAATTAAAGACGACACTTTGGCATGTACTCAACACTCAACACTCTATACTCAACATTCAACATTCAACATTCAAGATTCAACGAGCCCGGCACGGAAATGCCTTGGCCAAGCTGAAGCTCTTTTGTAGAATTCAACGCTCGATCGTTTTGTGTTTGGCTTAAGTACCAAGAATTACTTGATTGAAGTGGCCCGTCTGCTACAGCAATAATATAGCTTGCATAACAATCTAATCATTTTGGCCAATTCCTCATGAATTAGCTGCCATAACCTTCTCAACCTTTCACATCATCAATCGAATCCCCCGAAGATTACAATTAATTCCAGCCACTTGACACAGCAGGGGGGGAAACTTTGCCCAAGAATGAAAAAGAAAACAAAGTTGAATTCTGCAAAAAAAAAAAAAAGAAAAAAGAACCACAATAATAACTTAAAGATTTAGTTATTAACTCAAACTTTAAGTTTGTGTGTTTGCTATTTAATTGCCAGAAAGGCAAATAGTTTATGAATTTTGTGGCTGGTTTTCTATTCCCCAAAATTCCATCAAATGAAGCCTACATTAAACATTGTCGAATTGATAAGAATCAAAAAGCCAAAAATATGCATATTTAAACGAGACTTGAAGGCCTAAACAAAGAGCCAAAACAACTTGCTAAATACCAAGGGGCGCCTCATGTTACACTTGCGACGTGGCAAGATTAATCGCTGGCAAGTCGCGAGGGTAGAGAATAGTGTGGATAGCGAGGATGGAGAGGGTAGAGGGCAGAGTTCGCCGGAGTTCAGTTAATAATAAACTTTGCCTCCTGCTTCAGCCACTAATTTGATTAATTAAGCATGAGAAATCTGTAAATTTGTAATTAAATTGATGGCGCCAAAAATAATTATTAATTATACAATTTCCTTAAACTTTGAAATTGTTTAAGTACACTGAAGAGATGTGTCATTTGTACACTCAAATACACTCACTTGAATGCATTCATAAGCACTCATGACGTCGCTGTATGACTGGACTTTGTGTCCACTGAGCTACTCGTGCTTATCTTATATAATTATATATATTTATATATATATTTATATATAGTTATATATATATTTATATATGATGTTTATAGATAATGTTCCATCGATGATTGAATATTTATTTTGGCTGCTCTTATCGCTCGATCAATTCGCTGAGTAATAATAAATTCATTTATCTGCTGACTAATGCTCTACACTCTCTCCTCAAGGTCTCTCTGGGCCGAGACATGGCCCTTCTGGGCCATTATGCAATTACATTGAGTTGAAGCCAACTCTTTGTTTGCCATTTCTGCATGTACCCGATATTTGGGCACTACTTTTGTTTAAACAACAATTCGCAAAAGTTCATTAACATTTCGTTGAGTCTAAAATGAATAAATAAAGAACCACACAGCGATTTTTGATGTTCTTCTTGTTTTGTTTAATTAAGAATGCAAAGCATTATTCAATGATGTGTAGGCGTTTTCCATTTCCATTTCCATTTCCATTTCGCTGTTTAACTAAATCTAATTTCAATTGGAGCCAAACAAAGAAATCGCCAAATGAACTTGATTTGTTAACAATTTCTAGCATAAATTAGCAGCTGGAGTTCAGCTTGAGTTCGAGTTCGAAGTTCAACTCCCCCAACGTTTGACCTCAATGCAAAAATCTGTCAACTCTTTCTATTCCCCGCTTTATTGACTTAACTTTCGCTTATTTTCAACTCTTTGTCTTTGCATTTCTTCTGGCATTTGAATAACTACTTATTATTATTATTATTATTTTTTGTTATTGTTATTATTATGATTAGAGACATTTTGTCAACGTCGCTGCAGACCATTGTAATTTGCTGTTGCCATTTTTTTGTTGTTGTTTTATTTTTTTAATTTTAATTACGCTAAGTCAGAGATTCGGCTCTGCTTTTTGATTATAATGAAAACTGTTTCGCATCGCTTTTTTTTTGGGCGAAAGTTTTCAGTTTTTAGTTTTCATATTTCAGTTTCGTTTTCGGCTCACGAATAATTATAGTGTTTAGCCTAATGCCACTACGGTCTTTTGGCTAATAGACAAACCTTTTTGGAAATTGTTTTTTCAAATGTTTTTTTCTTCATTCTTTTGACCACTATTTCCGCACAGCTTACGACTCCAATTCGTATTACCTCTGAATACAACAACAACATGCTGCTGTATCCATAAATACCTTTCCATTTTGTGTTTTTGCTTAAATATACCTTTTACCCTGCTCTATTATTTGTTTATAACCTGTGCTAAATGTCGAACAATGTATTTTGGAGTTTGTTTCATTTTTATTATAAAAACAATCGTTATCGAGTTATCGGTTTAAGACAATTTGTCTAATTAGCTTATTCAAACTATATTCAATTGCTATATCAAGCTTTAGCTAAAGATATTCAATCGGCTTGTCAATCGTTATTAATTTATCGCCTTCGATAACAAATTACGCCAATATTCGATTGGATTTATGTATTATAGCGAGTATTTGTATCACTTTACTCTATTTTGTTAACATTTTCAATTCACAATCGATTTCTAAACTCATTTTAAATCATTTATAAATACAAATTCGATTTATCGATAACCAAAATATGTTAAGCAATTAGATTTCATTTAAATTGATGTATTTAATACTTTGATTTTTACATAAGTTTTCGAAATTATAGAAGCAAATCGAAATCAACGATTGTCCAGGGTTTATCGATACCTTAATCGATCATTATCAAATGCTGCTGCATTTATATCGATCTTACGATTGTACAACTTTAATGTTTCAATTTTCTTTTCAAAATGCATAGATAGCTTTATAATCGATTCATCGATTTATCGAATAATCGATACACCTAAATCCCTCATTCGTCTCGCTATTTGTTATTACCACTTGTTGCTCCTTTTGTGTCTTGCTAACCAAAACCTTTCCCCCGTCTTTCTCTCGCCTCCTCTTACAGATCTTGGTACCCTAAACAACCACAGCAACCACAGCAACCATAGCAACAACGACAGCACAATCATCAATGCAACAACAGCAACAGCAACAGCAACTGGAATTAACAGCAAGAAGAGCTTTTTAGCCACAACAACGACAACGACAAAGACTTTGAATCCGACCTCAAATCCCACTTCAAGTTTGCAGCAGAAGCACAACAACAAAATGGAGCTGCTGAGCAGCCCAGCAACAACAGCAATAACAACAACAGCAGCAGCAGCAACAACAACAGGTGCACAACATCAGACAACAAAGCAGCTGCTGGTGCAGGATTATCTGAACTACGCCTCCCCGCCGACCTATTCCCGTCTGCCGCCCGATGGTCATGAGTTTCCGCCCAACTTCAGTGAGCCATTGATAATGCATCCCTCGCAGTCGCATGCCTTGCTCCTCAAGGCGGGCAGCAAAGCGGAGCTGAGCTTCGAGCACAACAACAACAACAACAGCAGCAACAGCAGCAACAACAACAGACAACAACAGCAAATTGGAGGCAGCTCCGCCATTGCCCAAAACAGGACCACCTCCGACAGTGCCTCGGAAGGTTTATCGTCAGGATTTGGTCATCAATGTGGAGGATGCACGTCATGCGTCACGTGCAATGGATATGACAGCAGCAGCAGCAACGGCAGCAGCGCCATCTAGCGGCCGTGATTACAAACGTTCCTCGAGCGCCAATGCGCCGCGTAAGCCAAGCGATTGGCGCAAGGATGAGAAGTCGGAGAAATCGGTGCGCGACAAGATTGCCATGTTCTCCTCCACCAACGAACTGGACACCATTGCACCGCCCACACCCACAGCCAGCGCCAGCTCCGCCTCCGCATCGAGCTTCTCCCGCAAGCCGCTCAACATGAGCAGCGAGAATCTGCTGGAAGCCGCCTCCTCAACGCCGCCGCCGTCGCTGAAGACGCGTGCGATGAGCGTGGAGAATCTGAATGATGTGCAGCGTCAGTATCAGCTGGCCAAGCAGTTGCCACAGCTGCATGTGGCCGATTCCATGTACTCGCTGCACACACTGGCCACGCCCACTAGCAACTACAGTTACGCCTCGCTGCCACGTCGCAGTCATGGAGTCGCCGCCGCTGCGGCCGCTGCCTCGGCGGTGGAGCGTCGCATCAGTTTCTCCGGCGAGGGGGATGCGGCGACACGGAAGGCGGCCATTACCAACATCCTGGAGCAGCGGCGTCGCAGTCTCTCCAAGCTGCGTGGCCTAGTCATCCCGGAGAGACCGCAGCTGCTGGAGCCGATACTCGATCTGCCGGAGATCAAGAGCCAGGTGAAGGCAGCCAGCGGTGAGGATTCCACGGACAGTGGCCTGGGCGAGACACGTCCGCTACGGCACACCATCAACAACAACAACAGCAGCAGCGCGCACAACCACAATCACAACAACAACATCAACATCAGCAACCACAACAGCAGCAACAACAACAACAGCAGCAGCAGCATCAGTAGCTATCGCAGCATCTTCTCGACGTCGCAGCGTCGTCCCTTGGAGTCGCAGTTGTCCCAGCCGCCGGCCAAGCCACCGCGCACTTCGCTTGCCAGCGCCGTGAGCACGCCCAGCCGCCCGACTCTGGCCCAGGCGCAGCCACAGTTTCTGGGGGATCAGGAGAGCGACACGGATTCCGTGTTCTCCAGCACGGCGCGTGTGCCGACGCCGCCGGAGAAGTTTGCATTGACGCGAACTCTCAGCTCGGAGACGAACACATCGATCGCCAGCTCCAACACCTCCACACTGACGTCGGGCTCCTCGGCGGGCTCCCAGGCCAGCTGCAGTTCCCTGGGCAGCACACCCACCGTTGACCTGACCCGACGTGTCCTCAAGTGCCAGCTTAACGGTTCGGGCAGCGCAAGCGGCGGGGATTTGACACTGAGCAATCGGAAGAGCATCCTTGCGTCGGCCAAGTGTCGCAGCGCCAAGAGTCGTGGCCAGGACAACAGCAATGACAATGACAACGATAGCACCGATGGCGAGGCTTGCGTCCTCAATGGACGTCGCCTCAAGTCCAGCTACAAGTTGCAGCAACAGCAGCTGCAGCACCATCAGTTGCAGGTGAAGCAATTGGTCGTCGACAAGTTGATCAATGTGGCAGCGTATGTGGAGTTGACCTCCGACACGGATGACAGCAGCCGGAGATCGGATACGCCAGCCAAGATCAGTGCCATGTTCATTGACGAGGAGCGCAAGGCCAGCTTCAAGGCCGATCCCACGCAACGGGCCAAATTGCAGCTGGCCCAGGCCAAGCCGGTGATCAGTCCCCTAGCCCAACGCACCCACACCCCAAAGCTGGCCAGCACCACCAACAAGTCGCAAACCACCGCCGAGTTGCGTGAGAAATTTGAACGCACCGCTGCCGCCGCTGCTGCTGCTGCTGCAGCACAAGCTCCTGCCGCTCACAAGGCCATGGCCAGTGTGGGAGTTGTCGTTGCCACAAAGCCGCACCATGAACGCTTCAGCTCATTGGATTCGCTGGCATCCAGCTCATCGGGTGTCAGCTCAACCACACAGAATGTGAGCACCACACAGGAGACGGCCACGGAATTCGGAAGTTTCTCATCGCTGGGCAGCAATCAGAGTCTGATAACCGCACAGGATGTGCAGCAGATTGTCGAGGAGGCGGATCCACCACTGAAGACACCCGAGGCCTTCATCATTGTGCTGCAGCGCGATACGCCGGAGAGTAGCATTGGCATCACCCTCGCCGGTGGCTCAGACTACGAGGCTAAAGAGATAACCGTGAGTCTCAAGCAATAAGCGAGTTGAGTAGTTGATTAACCTCCTGCTCCCCCTCTTTTTTCTCTTTGCAGATCCACAAGATCTTGAGCAACACGCCAGCTGCGAAGGATGGTCGCTTGAAGAAGGGAGATCGCATTCTGGCCGTGAATGGCATGAGCATGCGTGGCCTAACCCATCGGGAGTCCATCAGCGTGCTTAAGGTGAGTACATCCCTGTACATGCTATCTCCCACACACTCCCTCTCACTGCCTTCCTCCTCCTCCTCCTGTAGACACCCCGTCCTGAGGTTGTCCTCGTTGTGACACGCTCCGAGTCGCTGATCATCAAACCGCTGAACAAGAAACGCTCCTCCCTCGGCTCGCTCAGTTCGCTGAATGAGAAGCCCACGGAATTGGATTACGAGCGCAAGCGCAATTATCATAAGGCATCACGCTCCCTGGATTTGGATCTGGACATCGTGTCCAATGAGAGCGGTGGCGCCACAGTGCCCAGCATACCGAGCACACCCAGCACGGGCACAAGCAGCCCACAGCAGCCGGCAAGTCTGTTGGACGAGGGCAACAGCAACGATGCGGAGGCCACCATTGCGGGCATACGGGCCAGACGTCAACTCTCTCGCGGAGATGCCGCCAAGCTGAGCACCAGTGAGCTGCTGGAACGTGCCGCCGAGGCTCGTCATGCCATTGCCGCAGAGATCCGTGCTCAGGGTAAGTATTTTCCCTAGAAGATCTTGATGAACCCAGCTAAATAACTGTTGCCCTCTTTAGCTGAGGATGCTGCTGCAGGAGGTGGTGCACGTTGTGTGGAGATTATCAAGGATAGCTGTGGATTGGGCTTCTCCATCGAGGGAGGCTTTGACTCGCCATTGGGCAATCGCCCGCTGATTGTCAAGAAGGTTTTCATGGGTGAGTTGAAGTACATCTCCTACTCTCTCTCTCTCTCTGGTTCTCTTGCTAATCCCGCTCTCTTCCACATAGGCGGCGCTGCCCAGAAGACCAATCAGGTGCGAAATGGTGATGAGATCCTCAGCATCAATGGTGCATCCACTGCGCGCATGACACGCGTCGATGCCTGGAACTACATGAAGCAGTTGCCCCTTGGTCCGGTCAAGATATCATTTGCCTGAAGCTAATGATGATCAGGATGAAGTTAATGATGATATAGAATGCGCCACAATTTGTTAGATTTTAAGAATTAATGAGAGAAATGTTACAAGGTTTTGTTTCTGCATTTAGAAATCGATCGAGACACTTTTTATCGTAATCGTAAAACGTAATCGTAATCAAGATATATTTAAATAATTTAAAGTGCAATTGCTTAAACTTTTATCATTTGATGCGGTCGCATTAACCACCGCCCTATAAACTTACATATATATATATATATATATATATATATATCAATGATTGTACATATAAATATTCTTATATCTTAACTAATTTACTTTATTTAAAACATAAAACTGATGCGATAAAATTCAGATTTCCTTATACATTTTATTGGTATACATATTCTAAATACATAAATATATATATACATATATGCAAAAGAAAATGGGAAAAAAATGAAAATACAACAATAATATTTGATGCATTTTATGCCATAAATTATGCGGGAACAATATATATATTATTCTTAATAATTATTACTTATATTATTTAAACCACAACAAAATCAATGTTTACGTTTACAAAAGTATTTGCTAAAAAAAAATATAAATATATTCATATATATATTATGCTTGTATGTATAATATTTACATAATAAACAAATTATACAATATTTAAACATAGTATTTTTGGGAAAATTGAGAGCGATAAATCGATTACAGCCAACGTGTGGCGGCAGTGCTTATGGTCTGTATATGCAAAGATGCATATGTTTATTATTGTTATTGCCTGTTGCCAAAACCATATCGTTAGAGCCAATAAAAGCGGTATTTCCAGTTAATATAAAAGCGCAACCTTCGAAACCGTTGAATCCGTTTAAAGTTCTAAACAAAGCAAACAGAATTCATGTCGACGATCAACTTGCGGCATTAAAATGCAGCATAAAAGTATGCAACACTTTATTTTCAAATCCTAAATGAGAAGCAATTAGCGTTTGTTATTACCCGCTGCCAAAAGAACATTGTATTAGCCTATAAAACAGTACGAAAAATGTATCCTTCAAATGCATCTTTTGAGATACTTAGCCCTCCCTACAGTTACAAAAAAAAATAAAACAAACTGAATTGATGCAGTCTTACAACTTTCAGGTTTAGAGTGCAGCCTGAAAGTATGCAACGCTTTATTTCCAATAACATAAACTAAGCCCATACCATAATAAAATCAGTTACAATTTCGCAATCTACTTACCATTTGAAATATTAAATTAAAAAAGATAAAATGCCACATATAAAATAATATATTGGTTGTTGCTACTGATTATTTACTAATATACAAAAAAAACTTCTCCTAAGCCGTCCATTTAATAGAAACAAGACAGCAGTTTATCGTATACCAAGTCAAATTTTGGTATATTTTTTGGCTTGAACCGTGCTGAGACAAGCCGTTGAAACTTAATCTTAGTTATACATGTAAGTAGAATCTAATGTAAATATTACTCTCCCAACATCTTAACGACTTAAAGTTAGTAATAAGTGAAATTACTGTACATCGTAAATTCGAAGAGATTAACACAGCTCCGTTTAGCTGTGGCCATCTTTGGGCATTTGTTGGGTTGCATTTGTTAATTGTACTTATAGATCTTTGGCGGGTCGGGGGGCCAGCTTGGGCAGCTGTAGGGCTCCCGTGCGGGCCAACAGACCCAAGTGCTGGCGAGATGTGGGCGAAGAATTGGCTGCCATCTGTCCATTCACTTGTGGCAAACTGTTGGCTCGGTCGCGCTCCTCAAAAATCTCGCCGAGCAGCTCATAAATGCGACGTTTAAAGTACAGTTTCTGATGGAAGTTCATGTGATGCATTTCCGGACGAAGTCCCTGAAGAAAAGCGTCATCGAAATCTATAACAGGAGGCTTGTTTTCCATAGCAACAACGGCATCGGCGTCAACGCTGTTTGCAACAGGCTGTCAAGAACGAAGTTAACATTAGTATGTGGGTTGAGGCAACTCACGTTGCATGCATTTGCTTACCTCATTCGGTGGCGTCGCTTCGGCGACCGTGCGTCGTCGCTTTTTGGGAGGAATGGGGCAGGCACGTGGTGTGGATTTTCCCTGCAACGCATTTCTTGGCTTCTGCTCGTCATCATCGCTCTGTGAGGCCAACTCAGACTCGGGTTTCTCCATCGTTTGACTGACAATACTCTGCGCATGCTCCTGAGTCACCCACTCGGAGGCATCGCTGCTGTTCTCATTTTCGTGCTCATCGCTGCTCAGCGAATGCTTTATGTGGACCAATGCTCCCGGTTGCTCCTCATCATCGTTCTCGGTGTCATCATAATCGTCATTATCGTCGCCTTTGCGAATGCTGTCACGAGAACGCCTGCCCTTGACAGGAACAGGTACGCCGGGCGTTATATGTTTTTTCAAGAACTCCAATTCCTCGCTGAGGTAGTAAGGCTTGATGCGGTTCGAGCGGCGTTGCACATTGATAGATCTTGCAAAGCTAGTGCGAATATTTCGAAAGCGTTCCTTGCAATTGTCAACTGCAACATGAAATGCGATTAACAGATGCAATTTTTGAATATCCAAAGGGATGCTAACTTACCGCCATCGTTCATCTCCTTGGAAATGTCCTCCCAGGCACGGTCCACATGTGACTTTCGCATGTACGAAGGATGCGAGCGATCGTACATGCAAGGATGCTTCTCGACCAGACGACATATCTTCGCATTGATCGCATGCACTTCCGGAGATATTGTCCTTGTGGTAAGTGATGCTACATAGAATTTGCTCATGCTCACTTTGTTGTTAATGCTGCCTGTGCTGCGACGGGTGTTCATTTTGTTGCCGTTGTTGCTTTAAAAAAAATAAATCAACAATTTACTTAAGTCTTTAACTGCGCAGCAACAGACCAAGCAAAACTGCAACTTCGTTGCGTCCGTTTCCACAGCAACTGACGCTCTCTCCAGCACAGAAACGCGCACACACACGTGCAGTCACCCATTTACACAAACAGAAACAACACACACATACGCGCACACACACATAGGCGCAGGCCAAAACAAACCATTGCGCACAGGTGACAAGAGAAACGAAATCTCGTTGCTGCATGTCCAGACGACAAAACGTTTCGGACGTTTCTCTCGCCTGTAGGGCGCAACAGCTGTTTGGCGCGTTTTCTATGCAATGGCAGCAACAATTACGTTTATTGTAAATTGCCTGTTCTGTTATTGGCCTGCACTACATTCACTTACTTACCTGCAGTTTGTTAAATCCGTTTATTACTTTGTCCACGAAATTTGCTAATATTCGCAGTCGGTTTAGGTTGCCAGTTGTTGCTGCTACTGCTGCTGCTGTCGTTAAGCTGCTGTTGTTGATGCTGCTGTTGCGGTGAAATTGCTGTTGAGTTTTGTTCACGCACACTCATGCAATTTATTTGGGCTAGCGTTCACTCTCGCTCTCGCTATTTCTCTCTTGCTTTCGCTCTCAATCTTCCTCTCTTGACAGTACTCTCAGCCGGTGTTGCTGTTGGAAAAGCAATGATAAGAAAATTAAAAATGCGACAGCATTTCAAATGCCAACATGTAGCATATTTATTTTCAACAACACACAAAATGTATTTGTACTCCCTGATTACTCGTATTAGTTGTTAAATTCATGAGTTGAATATTATTAAATTTGCAATAAACTCAATATGAATCACACACATACATAAATGCAGTATATCATCTATACATACATGCATGCATTCATACCTATGCATTGTTATTGTCATAAACAACTTTATGCCGGCAAAAAATAAAGAAACCAACCAATTATAACATAGGCGTCGGTCGCAAGCTCTAAAATACAAAGGGCTTGCGAAATACTGAAGCAAACAACCCCCGACATGTTAGCAAAACTACACCAAGCCACTGCTCACGCACACATTTACATCTGCGCTCCCAGAGAGCGAGAGCGAGAGTTTCAGCCTTGCCAGCTGTAAAACAACCGCAACAGCAGCGAGTTGGTGAAAAAATAACAAGCGGCAACGATATTTGATCGCTTGCAGTTTTTGTAGAAAATATAGTTGTGTTGACACCCTGGCTTCCTCGAGTTTATATATAAAGGTGTAGCTATATTTACGATATATTTATTAATTAAGCTGCTGAAATCGGTAAAGCAAATTAATTTGCTTGTATATTGCATTAAATTATAAGCATATACGGACTCAAAATTATTTAATTAAAGTAGAGCTTTGTTGCTGCATATTATCGACAGCAACAATGTTAATGCAGCCCTCTAGTTTGACCTGCCAATTTATTTTGCATCACCAACACCAACACCAATACTAATGAAGTCGCCTCTCTGAGTACGACTGCACTCTCAGCCAGCAAGCACGTGAATATATGTGTGTGTTTGTGAGTGCGTGTGTGTGTGAATGTGTGTGCTGTTCTCGCAGCTGTCTCAGTTCAGTTTTGCTACAGCGACGCGTGTTGGTGTCGAGCAAGTTTCTCGCCTGTTTCGTGTTGTAAAGTAAAATTAAAATAAAAATTACCCAAAGTGCTCGTTGGTGTATGTGCCCAGTTGTTGAAAAATGTCAGTGTACGGTTCAACGCATAGTCCAGCATATAAATCGAATGTAAAACTCTGCCGCGCTATTGAGAAGCAATCAATTTTATATGATCCAAGTCATGAATTTTATAGAAAGAGACTACCATCAGAGAATTGTTGGGACATGATAGCTTCCGAGACGGGAGTGTCGGGTAAGTAGTGTTGCAAAACGAGGCGTGCGCATTCGCGATTATCGTTATCGCATATCGGCTGTCACTGCTAATCGTTCGCTGCTGCAAACGAGTTGGCAGTTTGTTCAGTGCTGGTAATTGGCGTTTATTTGTATTTGAATTCGATATAACGAATTGTTATTTCAAAATTAATGAACGATAAATGCAAATATTTGAATTAATTATTTTAAAAGAGACTTTAAAATATATATATTTTATTATTTTCTCATTGATAAGGGAACTTTAAAGTAAATTATATGATAAACTATTATTTAAATAATTGCAAAAATAGTTTCCACTTTGCCCTAATGTTTACATTTTTTGTAGATGAAATCTTTTCAAATAAAAGCTCTTCAATCCCGTTTTTTTTAACTTTTTATATATATGTTTTTTTTATTGTTTTAGACATATTATATTTTACATATTTAAAATTATATCTTAACTTATAAAAATATATTGTTTCTTTAATGTTTCGCAAGATTTAGGTTAGATTCAGACTTCTATATTCCGTACAGCCAATGATTAGTATTATATATTGCAGCTTATTTTCTTTTATTTTTTTAATCAAATTAAATTTATTAAAAAAAAATAATAAATAAATAAAAATAATGATAAAAAAAAATAAAAGAGAATATAAATTCTACAAATGCACATTTTTATATAAATAATAAGTCTTTCCAATAAAAATGATAAATACATTTACTGCACGTAATAAATTATGTATATATTAAAATACAGTAAAAGTTACTTTATAAAGCAGCTGATTTGAGTCTCTACAGTAAAAATTCATTTATATTTGATTTATTTATTTCTGTCTATCGATTGTTAGCTCGATAAAATGAATTAGAATGTCAGATCGATGTATCGAATATTTGTAGCAGAATAAAGAGTATCTTAGCATTCTTGGGTATATAATGCGATATAATTATAATAGAATAAAGAACACATGTCATCATTAGGTATAGAATTCCCATGTTATGTTGCTGGCATGCTTTTGTGTGTAACATAATATGACTCATGCTCCGCTTATCAAAAACTTTTATGAATTTCGCTAAATTCATTCATTAAATTCCTTTGATGTGCGTATTCTGCTCTTTTTTGGCAACTATTTTGCAAATTGTTGCGCTGAAAAATAAGCTCCAACTAAAATTGAATGTGGGATGAGAAAACACAAACATTTAAAAAATGAAAAATATAATAAAAATATATAACAAATGCTGACTTTTTAAATCAATTCAGATGTTATTTAAATTTATACTAGATCCGTTAATCGTTATAAATATATATATATAAACTGATACCTAATGCTGATAATTTTTGTAGCTTAATATAACTTTGTCTATTTGTGCTTTTAATCATTAAGTATTATTCATTTTTGCGTCTTCCAAAAACCTGTTTATACTCTTACAGAGATTATTTTTATTTTCAATATTAAATGTCTAATTCATGGACGATGAGTCATTATAGCTATGTCCTACTGTCTCTTTATCTGTGTATTCGTTTAGCAACTAATCTCGAGAGTATTTACAAACTGTGCGTTATATGTTGTTGCGTTGTTGTTTATATGTAATTTATTCATTAACTCTTCCTTATTTCAATTATAGTATGTGTTTTAAATTCCTAACAAATGCTATATAATTTAAATAGCTACAATTGGCATAGTTTGTTGAGTATTAAGTTGTTTTATGAACAACTTTTACATTTGTAAATACTTTTACATATTTGATTTCAACTTTCCAAATTCCAATTATGCTTTTGTTTTTATCTTTCTTATAAAGTTGCAATCCAATCGGATGAATAAAATATATTATTTACAATATTTTTTTCAAATATTTCCCTTCCATAAATAATATATTTTTGTTTGTACATAAATTGTTTATACCATAAATGCGACAAGTATAAAATAAATAGCTGCCATAGGAACAATTAGTTAAAAATCAATTTAAAATATGAAACAGACATTCATAAATATATAATTATGTTTATATATATATATATAATTATTTATATATTTAATTACATTTATATTTATTATATTTCTGCTAGTAAAATGCCTATTGAATTGCAACCCAATCGGAAGAATAAAATATAGAGCTGCCATAGGCAGAGTCAGTTAGAAAATACTTTTATTTATATAAATATTATATCAAAGTTCTTATTTATATAAATATTTATATAATTATAACATTTTTATTACGTTTCTTATCAATCGGATGAATAAAACATAGGGATATATAATATATTTCTACATATAAATATATAAACATATTTCCAATTATTATATATAAATATATATTCACAGTTATGTAATATAAGTAAATATATATATAGAAAATATAATAAATTTCTACATATAAATATATTTCCAATTAAAATAGTTCATTTCATTTGTTCATATATATATATATATATATATATATATATATATATATATATATATATATATATATTCAAAGTTATGTAATATAAGTAAATATATATATATTTATATATATATATATATATATATATATATAGACATACTACAGGAGTAATAAAATCCAACGGGGTTTACTGACAGATTAAGTCTGGTAATTTGCGAGATACCTTGATGATTATTTAGGCCTGTTTCTAGGACAATTTGAACGCATTTATGGCGCTTATTGTAGGGTATTATGATGGGTAACTCTGTGGCTAGTCCGTTGTCTGTTTGCGACATCTGTTTAGTGCAGCCTAATAAGGGTCTCAGGTATATGAGTAGGGTAGCCGTTCACCCCCTTTACCTGTGACGCCTTTGTGTAGTTGTGTAATTGTCTACTTGTCTCTCTCTTGCTTAAGCGTGTGCAGTTGCTGTTGCCATTTAACATTACTGTATGTACTGTATGTACTGTATGCTTGTCTCTTTCTTCCTCACGCGCGCAGTGGAGAAATGTAAGCGACGCTGGCGTCAAATCCGCACTGATTACATACGCTGGATGAATACGGATGATCATCGGCATCGCAACGGGCTGAAGAGGCCCACATTTTACTTGACGGACGAGCTGAAGTTTCTGAAGCCACACCTGACCCTCTCAGACCTAAGTGAGAGCGACAAGGAGTCTGGCGAGCGAGAAAAAGATGGCAAGAGCAATGGCAAAGAGATGACAGCAGAAGAAGGCGGCTATAAAGACAAAGAGAAGGACAATTCACAGGCAGTTGAAGAGCAGCCGCTGTCAAAGCTCAAGTGTCAAAGTGAACGCGAGAAGTCGAACGAAAAAGAGACCGAGAAGTCACAAAAGACAGCCGAGAAGCCAAAGAAGCAGGAGAGCAAAAAGCCTAAGGAAGAGAATACCGTGAAGAGGGGGACATCAACAGCAAAGGAACAGGAGCAGGAGGAGGAGGAGGAGGACAGCCCCAACGACGACAAGCAACTCTCGCAAGTTCTCGCTGGCAGCGCCAGCATCAGCGTGAAGAAGCCGGAGTTCTTTATCAAGCAGAGTAGCAAGGCGTCACCCAACTGTCTGATCATTGGCAAGAAACCCTTGGACCCGGCGCCAGTTGTCGCCGACGATTCGGTTGACCAGATGGCGGACGATTGTGCCGATGAGACGGCAAGTGTTGGCGGGGGGCGTCGTCTGCGTCGGATGCCCAATCGGATCAAGCAGTTGCCCATACAGAAGACGGTATCGGAGCAACGGCTCACTCGGCTCCAGCGCCGCAAATCGATGTGCATTGCCGCTGCCAGCAGCCTGCGCAGCTCCACATCCCCCGTCAAGATGACACCCCTGCCCCGAGTCAGCCTGGGCCCCACCGCGGCGACAGCAAAGATGCAGCCCAAAGCGCCAGCCAAGCCGGTGGCACAAAGGGCAAACACTGTGAGCCCCAGGGATGACATCTTTCCGCGTCCACGCTCCGCGGCTCCGGCGTCCCAGCCAGTGGTGCTGGCCCGTCGTCCTGGTCCTGTGCCTGTGCCTGTCCAGCAACAGAATGCAGCGCCACAGGTGTTCCCGGTGCGTCAATACGGTGGCATAGGACGACCAGCCGGTGCAGCTCGAGTGGCAGTTGGTCCTGCCAAGCGTCCGTTTGCCGTGCCCGCGGTTCCCCTGCTTCGTGCTCCAGCTCCCCCTCGGTGGATGCATTGAAGATGCCACCTGCCTCTGGCCCCTTATCGTCGTCATCATCATCAACAGCTTCGCCTCTTCTGCAGCGTCTTGTCTCCTCGAGCAACACGCTGGTCATCAGCACCACCAGCTGCCCCGTGAGCAGCCTCAACACCACCACCAACAGCACATCCAGCTCCAGCTTGAGCACCGTCACCGCTTCCATCACCGCTTCCCCAATTGTGAGCACAACTCCGCCCGCTAATGCAGTTGTGAAGAGTGGGGAGCGTTCCACGCAGACGGAGAGCCATGATATCTTCTCGGATGATTATTTCCTGGACATGGTGCGACCCCAGATGCGTGAGATGAATCCGCGCCAGAAGATGCACTTCAAGCAGAAGATCTTTCAGGCCCTAATGGAGACATTCGATGATGCCACCGACTTTCCCAACAGCGGAGATGTCCAGCACTTCAACATTAACACGCCGTCCGGCTTCGAGAACGTCTCGGATCCGGAGCTGCGGCTCGTCCGGGAGCTGGTTAGCATGGTAAGTGCTGCCAAGCACACCGCGTTGGGCTCCCCTCCAACGGCAGTTGCAGTGGCAGACAAAGTCGCTGGACGCGGATGCATCAGCAAGACGCCGCAACGAAGCTTCCGGCAATCCCCCGGCACTCCAGCAGGATCAGGGATGGCAGCACACGAGGAGAAGAAGCTGTACCGCATACTCCCGATGGGGAACACCACGAAGATACTTCCCGCTGGCTATGCCTTTCCCACCTCAATGGCGGACATGCGCAAGGACAGCGTGGATAGCAACAGCAGCGCCCGGACAGCTCCGGGAGGACGTGCTACCTTCTTGGTGCCTGGCAGCAGTCCCAAGTGTGCCCGTCTTGTGGATCCTTTAGCCAGCCTGTTTGCCGCAGGAGGAGCTGCTGCTAAGGCGTCGCCAGGCATTGCCATGGCTGCAGCTGCCAGCAAGGAGCCCGTCCTGGTGCGTCAAATGGGCAGACGCTACTCGGTCTGCGGTGCCGGTGCTCCTAGCGCTGTCTTGGCCTCGTCCGCCGCCGCCGCTGGTGCCTCGAACAGTGGCTCCTCGCCAGCTAACGCCTTGCAGATGGAAACTCTGCTCAAGCGCCGCCTGGCAAATCCCTCGCAGACCATGGTGCCGCCCCAGCAACGGCCCCGCTACTCCCACAGTCCGCAGTCGCACGCAGCTGCCGGACTGCTAGGTGCCGTTGCCCCGGGCAACAGTCTCCTGGTGCGTCGTGCCGCCAACGGCACCCAGAAGCAACTGTCGCCCACTGGAGGCGGCTCCGTGCCGCAGAAGTCGCCGCAGATGTCCGGCAATCAGGGAGGCACCTTCAACGCCTTTGCCACGCCCAATTCGGTGCGTGGCAACAACACGACCACCACACCGCCAGTGAAGCGCGGCATGGTCATTGCCAATGTGAAGGGCAATTCGCAGCCAAAGTCATCCGTCTCGTCGGTGCATCCTGCCTCCCAAACAGGAGCAGCCTGCCTCCACGGCAAGTCGGCGTCATCGCCCAATGTGGCCAATCTGCTGGCCGAGACTCGTGGCCAGAAGCCAGCGCAAACCCGCTCCAAAACCCCTTCGCTCACTCCAACACCAACACCACCTCCATCCGCATCCGCATCCGCATCCCAATCCCAGCCAGCGAGCTCTGCCGAAGAGACGCAGCACGAGGAGACGGAAACGGCGGGCGTCATTGCCGCCGATTACTTTGACATGAGTCGCCTCAAGCGTGAGCCGCAGGACCTCATGGACGATGACATCCTGGGCATGTAGTGCTCCACAATCTCCTGGGAAATTCCCATTCTTTTTTTTTTGTATTTTTAATTTAAGCGAAAAAATGATTAATTCTCGAATTTGTATCAAATCAATTGATTATAAATAATTTTATTTCCCATTAATTTCTATATATGAATATAAATATATAAACATTTTTATTTTCTATTAACAATTACAAATACACACACATACACACACACACACACACACATACATACATACATACAAACATATATATATAAATGTTGATGTTAAATTGTTTATTCGACTTTAAATATTTGCTTAAGTTTCGTCATTGAAGACAGAAATTTGTTTCATTTGTAGTTTATAAAATATTTTCCATTTTATTCAAATAAAATTTGTAGTTCTTAAAACTGACGAATCTTTTCTTCTTGTTGGTGGGTTGACTACGAAATACCCTGCAGTTCGTTGGGGAAACTAGATGTGTTTGCCTAGTCGAAGCGCTGGCAACTGGCTCTTTGATTGTTGTTATTCTTCTTCCTCTTATCTTCAGAATGTCATAAGTTTATTGTTGCTTCAGCGATCGCCAGGAAATTTACAGGATAACTAAGGAATGAGCTAAAGTAAGTGCATAACAAAGTGGAAGTCTCTAACTTTGAAACTGAGCAAGATAATACATTTTGTGCATTTGCTTTTATTATTATATAATGGTGGGTTGTTGTAGACACATTAAATACCCTGTAGTAAATTATAAGTAATTTTTGTCAACTGGTAAGCCAAAATATTATGGATTAGGCTCATTAAATGCTGCAAAACTTTTCTCTTATCTTCAGAATGTCATAAGTTCAGTGTTGATAAAGCGATCGCCAGGAAATTTACAGGATAACTAAGGAATGAGCTAAAGTAAGTGCACAGCAAAGTTGAACTCTCTGGAATAGTGCACTAGTAAATAGTATATATATAAATAGTATATTAGCTATGCATTGTAGTAAGAAACATACTTAACTATCAATGCAAATCTTATAGATTACAGAACTAAACCAGAGATCGATAAGGAATATACTTAACTGTGAACTTTACAGGGTTTTAGTTATCTCTTACACTGATAACAGCATCTACGTAAACAGAAAAAGCACAAAGAATAGAGTAGAAAAGAAGAGAAAGAGTAAACAAAATACCGTAATCGTCTCATCTTTGGGAATATCATGCGATTTTGCAGCCCTTAAAGACTTGAAGACTCCATTGCTTATCAGCGCGAAGAACTGAGTATTTATTGCATAAAAGAACTATTGAGATCGAGTAAAACACTCGACAAAATTTATATTTATTTTCCCATATAGCATGTCGATTTGGTTGGGGGGGGGGAGTATCTTATCTGGAGCGCAGTCGCCGTTGGCTTGTAAATTAACTGACAATTGGCAAATTGATAAGAGCTGCCTATAAGAGCGCCTTGGCAGTGAGTGAGCACGCTTAGTGAGCTTCCAGACAGTCTACAATGAAATACCTCGCAATTATCGCAATTCTACTGCCCCTCGTCTACGGTGCTGCGGTGCCAAGGACGCAGCTGGATGATGTGGATCTGATTCCCGACATGTCCGTGGCCGAGGATGCTAAGGATAATCTGTTGCCCGACATGTCTGTGGCCGGGGATGCTGATGTGGATCTGGTGCCCGATATGTCTGTGGCTGCCGATGCTCTGGATGAGGGTAAGTACTCCCCCGCGGTCTCTCTCGCCTCCTCAGTCTCACTCTCTCTCTTCCCCTCTCTGATTCCTTGCCCTATAGCAATAGTTGATGCCAATGCTGCTCTCGTTCCTGATATGTCTGTTGCTGCCGATGCTCTGGATGAGGGTAAGCACTCCCCTTCGCTCACTCTCTCCCTCTCCGTCTCACTCTCTCTTTCGCACACTCTCTCTTTTCCGCTCTCTGGTTCCTTGCCGCTCCGCAGTTGTTGAGGCCAATGCTGCTCTCGTTCCCGACATGTCCGTTGCCGCCGATGCTCTGGATGAGGGTAAGTACTCCCTCTAGGTCTCTCTTCCCCCCTCGGTCTCACTCTCTCTTTCCCTCTCTGACTCCTTGCCCCTTAGCAATAGTTGATGCCAATGCTGATCTCGTTCCCGACATGTCCGTTGCTGCCGATGCTCTGGATGAGGGTAAGTACTCCCCCTCTCGCTCACTCTCTCTCTCTCTTCCATTCTTTGTGACTCTGATTGCTTGCCCCCCTCCCGCAATAGGTCTCGTTCCCGACATGTCCGTGGCCAGCGATGCCGAGTAAACCATGTGATTAACTCAACTTACAACCGAAAACAAAGAAAACTCCTCACTTAATTATAGCTATGTATATGTGTATTGTATTTTTATTATATTTTTAAGTTTTTGTTTATCAGCAGCATTAATAAATTATAAAGAATATATAAAAGAAGTGCGCAGTTCGTTTCATTATCTTCTAATTTATTCAATTCATTCATATCAGCGCAAGAACTTCGAGTATGTTTTGTAAACAGTTTATTGTTTATTTTTTAGATTTATCAATTGTGATTTATTGGCAATTTCCAGCAATTATCTGCTGTGAACGCGTGTGCGAATTAATTAAAAAAGCTACGAGTTGAATTTGTGATTGTGGGGCGAGGGAAAAGTGAGAGAAAGTCGTGGAAATATCTTGAGTTTGATTAAATTTATATTTATTATATTAAATTTATATATTATTCAGCAATGAGCGTTTAATACTCTTTTAATTATTTATTTAATGATTTCTTAATTGTTAATTGATAAATAAAGAAAGCAATAATTAAAAAATGATTTCTTAACGAAAAAAAAGACATATAATAGTGCTTTAATTATTAAAAATTACTAAAGCAATAATTTAAACATATTTCAAAATTAAGAAAAAGCAATAATAATTCTGTAAATGTTTATTTTGTTTAAATAATTTGTAATAATTAAGAAACCATTTTTATGTTACTGTTTTAGATAATATAAAAATGATTTCTTAATTATTACAAATTATTTAAACAAAATATAAATTATAAGAATAAAAATAATTCTTTTAATATACGAGCGTTTAATACCTCTTTTAAATATTTATTAAATACTTCTTTCTTAATGATTTCTTAATTGTCAATTGATAAATAAAGAAAGCAATAATTAAAAAATTATTTCTTAACGAAAAAAAAACATAATGAAGTACTTTAATTATTTAAAATACTAACATATTTCTAATTTAGTAAAAAAAAAAACAAAAATAATTCTTTAAATGCTAAAACAATAATATAAAAATGATTTCTTAATTATTACAAATTATTTAAACAAAATATAAATTTTAAGAATAAAAATAATTCTTTTAATAAATATTAAATTTTGTAATATTAATTAATTATTAAAAATACTAACATATTTCTAATTTAGTAAAAAAAAAACAAAAATATTTAAATGCTAAAACAATAATATAAAAATGATTTCTTAATTATTACAAATTATTTAAACAAAATATAAATTATAAGAATAAAAATAATTCTTTTAATATCAATTAAATTGTTTAATATTAATAAATAAATGAATTTAAATAAAGCACAGCTCTGCCTTCATCTACTCCCTTTTCAAATGATTTATTCTACAGAAACTACAGTAAACAAATTCAACTTTGAGAAGTTTATTTATGACGCTTTGATTATATTTATCTCATGGCTCAACTCATGGCAACTAAAGTACTTTGGTATTTACTGTTAGTGTTCTTGTCTAATTACAACAACAGCAACAATAACCAAGCAGTACTCCATTTAAGCAGACAATAACATTACTCTCAGTTCAGGTCGAGACCAAAAAACTGATTAGTTTCGGTCGTCATGGTCGGAGGTTCGTTTAGGTTCCCGTTTAGCAAACAAAATTAGTTTTTGCCGTTCTTTTTTTTTTTTTTTCGAGCAATTTGGTTGTTGTTGTTGTTGTTGGGTTTTTTGTTGCTTTCCATTCGCTATTGTGTCGCTGGCTATTAATAAAAAGGAATTAACGGCAAAAACCGGACCCACACACAAAGTGCCCCTGATCCCAATGAGGCACATGACCATAAACAACAAGCCACATAGGTTAATGGAAAACGCTTCGATGGAGGGACGCAGGCAAACAGAGAATGGTGGGTGCAGGGTATATAGAACGAGGTGGGGAAGGGGAAGAAGGGGAGAACACTGGGATACTCTGCTACGCTTTTGTTGTCGTTGTGATTTTCACACAAAAGCGTTAAAGCGGCTACTAAATTACGTGCTCATGTGTTCTATCTAGTTCAGAGGCAACCGCCAAAAGCAACGAGAGACGCGACATGGATCCCGAGCTCCCCTTCTATTCCCCTTCACCTCCCGCCCACGCTGTACGCCGCACAAAAGACCAAATCGCATTTGGTGCGCTAATGAACCGCAGTAGTGGACCAGGCCACAACTAGAAGCAGAACCAGAACGGGAATGAGATGGAGAAGGGAGAAGGAGAAGGGGAAAGAGAAGTGGAAAAGGAAAACTAGAATTATGCCAGAGAGTAGACCAGACGAGGAGTCGACAATCGCATCGACATTGGTTCAACTACCTCTTGCCACATATTTAAACGTAAAAAAATACCGTTTAAAAGTGTAACAATGCTGTTAACTGCCTGCGCACATTGTGGGGGAGCGTTGCAGGCAGAGTTACAAAGTTACAAAGTTACATGTATAAAGTAGCTGCCAGACGTGCTACTACTAATTGTAGCGCAAACAAAGTTCAGTCAAACAATCTTCCATTTGATATGCAATCGCTTCATTGAGTTCTTCCCCCCTTTTCAGCGCAATCTTTCGCATTTCCAGCGTTCGAATATGAATGGAGAGTAAGTAGACCCATAAATTTGTTGACACTCTCTCTACGTACATATAAAACATTGATAACGTGTTGAGAGATTCTGCTACAGACTCATTAAGTGCAAATTTACAACCGTATATTTGTTGATAAGCTGCGGATCAATAAATTGAATTATTTGTTTGTTTATAAAGTGACTTGCATGAAATTCCATTATCACTCTTACTGCTTACAAACTCTTTAAAATAATTAACGAACTGCCTTAAATGCGCTCATTTGAAATTCTCTTAAGTTCTTCCTTCTGCACTTGACTTAGTTCCACTTCCACATCTCAAAGCTCTGCAGTTATTAATATAGTTTCCACTTAAATGCAGCCCACAAAAGAGAAAAAAATCCTAAATAAAATACACACAAATAATTGCCAACTGCTTTTACTGCAAAGTTTGGAACGCTTGGCATTGTGCGTGTGTACATCTGTGAGTGTGTGTGTGTGCATTTAGTTATTGACGTTATACTTATTTCTTTATATTCGTGTCCGGCAAAAAAGTTTCAACGAAAGTTCAAAGGCAAAAGTAAAGACGCAGAAAGAAAAGCAAAGTTTCGTTAGAAGCGAAATGAAATTTCTTCAACAGCCGCTGAGAATCAACTAAAAGCGAAGTGATATGAATAGCGCAATGCCAGTGTTGCCAACTTCGCTATTTTCACGCTAAATCTAACTGTTAAAGCAAGAGTATCCGAATGAAAAGGCGTTTTATATGAAAAGCCACTGTGAATTATAAAAGAGTTAAATGAATTGTAAATTTAAATAACTCAGTTTATTCATTGAAAATAAAACTAATTTGTTATATGAGAATAGTTCTATTGCTTTACAAAAGTTGGCAACACTGATAACAACAAACAAAAGTGCATACAACTTACTGCTCCCTCCAGCCCCTTGAGAATTTCCAAAAGTGAATGAAAGGCAGCAGCGTTGACGCCAACAGCGAAATAAATGAAAATGCAAAAATGGAAAAAGTTAAAAGTTTTGTAATATGCCAGCGCTGCGAGAGAAGCTGCCCGGGAGTGCTACAGTGTGTGGGGGTGAATAAGAGAGCAGAAACTACTGCTGAGGCAGCTGGGAAGCCACAATAAAAGATTTCGAAGATAGAGTGAACAATGCCAAGGGGGAGTGCAGAGAGACAATGAATGTATGGACTGGTCGAACTCGTAAATGTGGAACTTGGAATGGGCACGCGAGTTCTGTCAAACGTGGAACTTAAACGTGCCAAGCTCAACAAGTAACAACAGTTGAATTCGCTAATCTTACGCTTGTGCTAATGACTTCCTTGTTTGCATTTGCCTCTCGATTAGATAATCTGTATGTGCAACACACAACAACAAAACAACAGCACAACAAACAACAAGCGCTAAGAATGCGCAGCGAACACGCGATGAAAACACAGTCGGAGAAGGAGATGAAGAAGAAGGCGGCAGACAACCGGCTTCGATTGCTTTTAGTATGTCCCACTAACAACAGATGGCGCCACGAGACGGAATAACTTAAGATAACAAAAACAAAAGCTTCACAAGCAAAGAAAAGCAACAACAACAAGTGTTGCAGGTGACGCGCGAAATTTGAAACTTTCGGTGCAGACAAAAATAAAATGTCAAGCAAAGTTTTGACATTCTTTTTTGTACCAAAGCGAACGAAGGACAAGTCAAGGGTGTGAGGAAGAAGAAGCAATATGCGGTTAAGTAGAGACATGCCAAAGTGACGCATGACAGTCCAAAGTGCCCAAGCGATTAGTTTAAATGCCAAAAACAACAACCACAATCCACAAGAGCAACTGCAATGTCATTCCGACATCCACAACAAGAACATACACACACATACAACAACAACAAAAAAAATGGCAAACAAATTGCAAGGAAGAGAACATCACACGAGGTATGTACAAGTGGTTAAATAAGTGTGCAAAATAGAATGAGGGATGATTTGAGTGTGTATGATTTATGATAGGAAAACAAGACGAGTTTGAATGAAATAAAGCAAAAGGTCAGAGGATAATTTTCCTTATGCGCGTAGATAACGATTATCTTATCATTATGTGAGCAATTGCGAAGAAGGAGATGCTGATAAAGATGAAGAGAACAAACGCAGTTAAGATTCTCATTTTCACTTACACACACACATTTAGTTGTTGCCCTCTCTTTCTTTTGCGGGGGGTCCTTCTCTGCTTATATTAGATACTTTTTATGGCTAACTGTAAATGGGGAGACAGACATTGAAAACAATATGGTGGCATGTTGTAAGCATGATTACAGTTGTTACTGCTGCCAGTGTTGTTGCCATTGTTGTAGTTTTTGCCACTTTTGATTAAAAATAACGTGAGGCCGTTAACTTTAATGGCAACATTGAGGAAAATGTGTGGGAAATTGTCTGAGGAAATTGCCAAACACGATAGTTTGATAGGAAGCGGCTCCAGTTTCATTTTCCATTTCCCCATTCTGTCATCCATTATGTTCTCATAAGCTAGACAATATATCCAAATCTGTCAAGATAACACCACAACAAGCGCTTATTAATAAACTTGGAATAATGCTGATATCATTTATCATAGTTTCATTCATTTAAATAATCCCATTGAGAATAATGTTCGTGTCTCATGTATTTTGCATAAAACGCGACATTAAGCAAATAAATCAATTCCACACCGCAAACTTAAATGTCATTCAGCAACAATAAATACACACAGCAAAGCAAAATAAGTACATTAATAAATAAACACAAAAACAAAAAAAAATACGAAATAACGAAAATTAAATTGAAATCACAAGCAAATTGCGAATAATAAAAATAAGCGACTGTCAAAAAAGAGAAACGGGATTTTCCCATAAAAAATAAATTATTTTCCCATAGAAAAGTTAATTTTTGTGATGGTTTTTTATGGCATAACAATTTTCGTGACTCAACGTGGCGCGACGCTAGGCGAAGAGACGACACAGCAGCAAATGCCGAGGACGATTCATCTTCGTGTGGGTGCATTTCAGCGATTTTTGTATTTTTATTTATTATCTATCTTTTTTTTGTTGGCTACAATAAACTTAATTAGCTAACGGATGAGGAGGAAAAGAGCAAAGAGCGAAGAGCCAGGGGCAGGCAAAGTTCAAGCGGCAGCGTCTGCTGCTTTGACATTTCGATATTTGAACGCTTTGGCAACTGTGGCTAAGCTAAACGTGACGTTCACTCTCTTACGCCCGCTCTCACAAGCCGTCTCTCGTTCTCTTCGGTTGGATTCCCCACCTTCTGCTTTTGCTTTGGTTTTTATTTGCTGGCAATAAATATTTGAATTGACGCCGTGTGAAAGGTGCGCAATATTCACACTTTTACAATATCTTTGTGAATTTGTAATTGCATTTAGCAAGGTAACAGCTGTTTTGTTTTTATGAGTCTTCATTTTGATCAGTGAGAGCGGCATATAATCCACAGCAAGCACGATCCACAGAGTGGGGTGGAGTGTGCGACGCATAAACGCACCCACACACTAACAGACAGCTGTCGTCCAATTACGAAGACAACAAATGCAGGCGTTGCCAACCAATGGAATGTTGAGGGGAAGCTGAGAACAAAACGAAACAAGGCAAACACAATGCAAATGAAAGCGGAGTGTGGGCTTAACTTCCACATGCCTGCATACATATGTGGGAGTCGTTTTCGCCGCTGAAGACAGACAAAGAGAGCAACAGCGAAATACAGAGCACCTGTGTATATACATATGTATGTATATGTTTGCATGTTTGTGCATACACCCCCATTCCCTCTCGCTGCGCTGCTCTTATTTCTCTTTCTCTTCGATATTTATGCAATTGGCAACTCGAAGCAAGCTAACGGAAGATGCCTGCCAGCTACCAAAAATTCAGTTGCTGCTGCAGCAATTCAATCCTTTTGAACGCCTTTAAACAATGCTACGACAACAGTGAGAACAAAAAGTGTGAGAGAGAGAGAGAGAAAGGGATGATTTCTCCATACTCAGGTATTTCTTCTGCTTTCTCCTCGACGCTGTTCGTGGAGCGGCCCCCAATTGTCGATAAGTTGCCGTGGTGCAGTCAATTAAGTCAGGTCCAATCCCCTTCCAGACAGTTCATGGCAGAGTTCACCTGGGCGAAAGCTTCGTGTTCATGGCGTGTAAGTCGTGCTCTTTATGGCACATCCGGCCAGGCACATCCGCATCCACATCCGCGTCCGCATCCTGTCGGGGCAGCTGTTTAGCAAACTTATTTATGCCACTTGCTCACACTTGAAATGCCCCCCAAATGCCACACCCACATGCCCGCACTCACACACACACACATACTCATACCTATACATAAGTTCTTTGTTTTTAATTTTGCTCTGAGGAGCTATGGAAAATTCCTTTGGCAAAATGAAAATTCCATTGCAAAATGCGCTTTTCAGGTCATAAGCTGTTGTTGTTGTTGTTTTTGTTGTTATCGTTGTCGTGTCTGCTTCCAATATATTTTTGCACTTGTATTAACGCTTCTGACTGCTGAAATTTATTGTCATTGTTGTCCTGGCCAAGGCACCTGCCAATGATCCTGCCGCTCCTGGCTGAGAGTCCTGGCCATCGACAACTACGAGGATTGTGTGGCGCATAATTAAACCCATTTGTTGCGAGCTGCGAGTTGCGAGCCTCGACTCCACTGAGGTCAATGAGGGCGATTTATTGTATTCTGCAGTTAGTTTATCGTTTGTATTGAAAATGTTGAAATTGATGAGGGAACGAACAGCGGAAAGTACAAGTGCATTAATTTATATGGCAATAAATTGAAAGTGCGACAGACACTGCGAGCAGAGGGAAATCAATTAGCAAAAAGAAACTTGGCAACACTCGAAATATGTGTAGTTTACACATAAAGTCAATTAGCACAAATACTTGGCAACCCTGGGAATTAAATTACGTGCAAAATGAAGAGTATATGGGTCTAAGCATATAGAGAATGTACTTCCCATGCTGATCCCATCATTATTTATTCACTTTAATTCCATTTTAACTTGATTAAACTCTAAACTCGAGATTTATTGCAATGAATTTGTGGGATTTCAAGTCTCATAGGTTCCATTATATCCACATATGCATATAGGAGCCCATTCCATTCCATTCCAAAGTCAAAGTAAGATGCTCATTTTTCAGCCCAATGCAGCGACATTTTCTTTGGAGCGCCTTCCACACGATTTATCACAATTTTCCGAAACATTTGATGCTTCTCTCGAGTTCCGCTGGCTGTTTACACTACTCTCTCTCTCTCTCTCTCTCTCTCACACACACACGCACTCTGTGTGGCTCTGTAAATTTAATAAATCCACATAATTAGTGTTGTAATTTGTCAGTTGGCTAAAGTTTGCCGTTGGCCTGGTCGAGAAGTTAAGTGTGTGCCACCCAAAGCGTTGGCCACATTCATTAACACGTTAGTCCAACTTTTTGTTGCTGATCCCTTTTTTTGTGCTGCAAGTTTTGTAAATAATTTAAATACAGCGTCGGCGTCTCCTTCTCTTCTCCTTCGCAAACTGAGAAACTGCAGCAAATTACGCAATGTACTCTATCTCCTCCCTCCCCTCGCTCACTCACTCTTTGTCTTTGTCACTGAGGCAACATTTACATTCGGCTACAAGTCGTTGGTAAATGTTTTACTTGGACGCCTGCCTGCTGCTGTTTGTTTGTTAACTAGTGTATTTTAATATCAAAAAGAAGAAGACGTAATAAATGTGCACACACTTGTTTATTTATCATTTACACATAGCACAGCACAAAAGTTGCCAATCCTACGCAGACACTCTCCATTTATCTATTTCAACTGCTCTCCCTTCCATTCTGCTACTCAGCCTCTCTTAATGTTGCGCTCTCTCTTCGCACTCGTTGCGCTCACTCTTCGCACTCGTTGCGCTCACTCTCTTAGTGCTCGACCACGTAATGGAAAACTTTCGGTATGTCCAGGCCGAAACTTTTGTTTCACATAAATCCTGCTAATCGCTTTGGCTGTACAAGAAGCTGACTGCTGTGAAACTGTCTCTACACAACTCGAAACTCATTTGCATTTATCTGCTGTCTGTTTTGGCCACTGTCTCTGTCGCTTGCTGTCTCTCTCTCTCTCTCTCCCTGCACAGTCAGTGCTCCCGTGTGCTTTTGCTAATTGCTGTGCCTGTTGCTAATTGTTTTTGTTTGTTGCTGGCCCTGCTGGATGCACGGCAACACTTTTCCATGCACTTTTAGCACTCCACTCCTCCCTTTTTTTGTGCTTGCGGCCATTTTGGTTTAATGATGAATGTTGGGCAACTTTTGGTCCCGCTCTCCCCAACGTCACTTTATTCAAAGAGTACTGCAACTAATTTCCGCTTTGAAACTCGTTATTCACACACTCTCAACGCGCGCGAGCTTCCAAATAAACAAATGATATAACAATAATAAACAAACAGCAGCTCTAACAAAAAATAACAACAACAGCAACAACAACAACAAGAGCAGCAAGTACAATGGGCAAATGACAGCAGCAGCAGCAGCAGCCTTCAAATCGCTTGGAAACAAATGCGGAAAAAAATGTGCGACCAAAATAAAAACAATGGGAAAATGCGTACAAATTACCCAAAACAACAGCAACAGCAACAGCAGCAACAACAATTGCAAGACTGCTGCTGACAATGACAACAACAACAACAACAACAACAACAAGAGCAGCAGCATCAAACAACATAAAGAACAAACAGCAAAAAAAATAAAGAAAATATGCAAACTGACACTTTACGAAGATTTATGCGTTTTAGCTGAGTTCTGTTATGTTCCGAGTTCTTCTGCAAGCGAGCGAACAATTTTTTTGCAGCGCTGTTAACAGCTTTTTTTTTCGCCCCTTTCGGTTGTGACACCACTGTGTTTCTTTTATTTGTTGTTAACACTGCTTTCTGCTGTGAGTCACTCAAATCTTCATTTAATGCACAATAAATTGTGTGAATATTCTTAAAACGATCATTAAGCTGAGTAGATCAAAGAGATGAGATGGTTTTTAAATTGGAAAGAACTTGAAAATTACTGTAGAATTAGTCAAGTCAACAGTCAGTTAGTCATTTACCAACACTGATTATCCAAAAGTTCATTTAGCTAAGCAGTTTACAGAGTTTACTTCGTTTACTCTCTCCAAATGTTTTATACAATTATTCAACACGTTTCGTAACTTAGTTTATATTGAATCAACACTTTATTAAGTGCACAGTTACCAACACTGACTCTACACTTCCATTTCTAATATATAATAATAATATAATTTTACAGATAACAGTTAAAGCGCTAACAATACAACATTTAGAAACTTTAGTAGCTTTTCTGAATTAAATCAACACTTTAATAAGTCTACAGCCAGTTACCAACACTGACTCAACACCTCCATTTCTAACATAATTTGACAGATAACAGTTAAAGAGCTAACAATGCAACATTTAGAAACTTTTGTAGCTTTTCTGAATTAAATCAACACTTTAATAAGTCTACAGTCAGTTACCAACACTGACTCAACAACTCCATTTCTAACATAATTTTACAGATAACAGTTAAAGAGTTAACAATGCTTTCTGAATGAAAGAAATGTAGCATCGTCCAGCATTTGCATCGTTTAGTAATTTTTAGTTTAATTTCTGCATGAAATCCGCACATTTTCAAGTTCTGCAGGCAGTTGGCAACACTAAGCAAACGAGCGCAGAGCACCCAACTCCAGGTTGCGCCCGTTGTTTACCAACACTTTTGGGATTGTTCTGCATTTTCCATAAAGTACATATAAATTTTTACAAACTATTTACAAACTTGTGGTTGCTGCACCAAAATAACAATAACAAAAACATTGAATATTTAAAATGAAATTTCATAGTTATAAAATAAAAAGTAAAAAGTACAAAAATTTACAACATAAAAAATGTGTTAAACAAAGAAGCAAAAGAGGTAAAGAGAATTGAATTTCGTGCATTTGTCGGCACTTTGAAAAGTGATTTTCACAGCCAAAGCAATATTTCATTTATTTACACGGCCCCAACATACATACTCCACTCCATTCCCCACTCTCTCAACCTCTTCTAGAAGAGGGGGCCCCTTTATATTATGCATTAACCTGCCGCTCAGCTGTCACCTGCCTCCTTCGCCTGCCCCGGCATTGGCACGTGTCAAAAACTTTATTTGCACACGTTCCCTTGCACAGTCCCTCCGCTTATCACCCTTTTTTTCATAGGGCACACAGTGGGAAATAGGGTTGGAGGGGGCGTGGCTGCTGGAGCGCCTCATTGGCCGCCATATTTGACGCCAGTTGAGCATGAAAATGCCATTTAACAATGCCGAGCGGCCCGAACAAAAAAAAACACACACATATAAATTACAACAACAACAATAGCAACAACAAAGCGAAAAGGGAAAGCAAAGCGAAACAGCACAACAACAACTACAACAACAATAAAATAAGGAAAAAGTGTGTCGGAAAATGTTTAAAACAATGCAAGAGACCGTAACAAGCGGCAGCCTCCGATAGCGCAACAACAATAACAATAAAAATGTCAAAAGAGCAACGACGCTTAAATCAAATTAATGTGAAGCTGAATCGCACTTTGTTTTTTTTTCTATCTTTTTTTATTTTATTTTTCATTTTTATTTTGCTTTTTTTCTGCATTTTATTTCATTTCGTATTCGAATACGTTCTGGAATCGAATTCCACATCACAATAGGCTTCTCCAAGGGTGAATTTCCACTTAATGCAGAGGGAAATAGAATTGTTTGAAATTTACAGTTAGTTTCAATTTGTTCAATTTATAATATAAGTTACTTAGCCTTAATTTAATTTGAATACTAAATTAGATTGAATTGCCTACAAAATGCACCTAAAAGTATGCAATGTTTATTTTATACAAATTCCTTAAACTTTTGGGTAAGTTTATTGATACAATGTGATAAATATTAGTGTTATTTTAATGCCAGAAATATTTTATTTAAGTTATCAATTGTGTAAAGCATAGAAATATATCTAATATATAGTCTAGATAAGGTTGCAGAGTTGAGTGGATATATTTCTAACGTCGCTTTAGGTCTTAACAATTTTTATAAGTACTTAGAAAGCTCTGAAGCAACTGCTAACTTTATATATTATTTTATATAATAATAATAACATATTAATATATTTCGAAATTCGAAATAATAATAACATATTTATATATTTCGAAATTAAGAGAATTACTAATTAAATCAGTTCACTATAACAAACAACTACAATAGAAAAAGAAGCTTACAAAATACTTATATACTATTTGTTTATTTTCAATAAATTTTTAATTTTATTGTATTTATTTTTCTGTATTTGTTTCCCATTATGAAGTACGCTTTTAATATTGGAAATTTATTTGTTAATAAGCGAAAAATATGTAAATAAACTAGCTAGTAAAATGAGTTTATTAAACAAAACTGCCAAATATTAGTTTCGTTGTGTTCCATCAATGCCTATAGAATTATAATAAAGCGCAGACTATTAAAGCATTTAAATAGTTTTAATGGAAATTAATGAAAGTTAAATAAACTATTTAGGGCTTGCAGAAATATCAATAAGTTTCTGTTGTTAATAAATTGCTAGTTAAAATTATTAAAACAATTTGTTTTTATAGGCAGAAAGTTCATTGCAGTTGAGGTTTAGCTGAGGTAGATTATATATACTATTATGTATGCTATATCTGTCTCTTTCTTTAACTCACGTTCTCTCTTCTTTGTTTTTGTTTCCCTCAACATTTGAATTAGCGATTTGGCAACGATTTTGCTATTGGGAAAATCAAATGCGTTGAGCGCTTTTGCCTTTTGAAGTCGTTTTCTTTTGTCGCATAAATTTTCATTTAACATTGTTTACAATGCATCGACTATGCCATAACTTATTATTCAGGCATAATGTGTCTGAAATGCATATATAATTTCTCTGCTCTTCACTTGTCTCTCTCTCTCCCCAATTAAACATAACGAAATTGTTGATGCGACACTTTAAACTTTGATTGGTTCGTGACAGTTACAAATGCTTTAAGTAATAATTAGTCTCATTAATATTTACACATGTGCTGAAGTCTTAAGTGCTCTAATGAGCTACAGCTATCTCTCCGTTTAAACTTGGCCAAATTGTTGTCCAATTGTTAATCAAGTGCACAAAACAATGGACCAATATAAACAAAAACTTGCTGAAATTGCAATAGAGCTTGTTTCATTTTAATAAACAAACTCCTCTGCACATGCGATGACCTCCACTCCCTCCACTCCCTCCGCTTCCTCTTTTCCCACCCACAGTTACTAATTGTGTAAACAGATGGCGACCAATATTTTATAAATAATTAGTAAACATTTTTGCGCTGCTATGGCAATTTTCAGAGATACCTCTAAACACAAACATGATACAGCGTGGGAGAGGGTGGGAGAGAGGGGTAGAGAGTGGGTGCCAGAGACAGACTCTCCATTCGGCAACCACAATATCCTGGCAACGTCAATGAAAGCCAAAACTCTGCTTTACAGTTTGCCATACAATATTAATACTTTATAATTGCATTATTCTGATGTGGCAAGCGTGAGGCGGGACGAGTGAGAATTCCGCAGAGGCAAGGATTAGAGTAAGAGTGACAGAGAGAGAGAGAGGGGGGAGGGGAGTCTCTTGAACAGTGTGTGCACAGTTTTAGTTATTTTCCAACATTTTTGGCAAACGAAATTCAATCAACTGCTGATTAGCTATTAAATGTGGCAGCATTTGTTGCCAGAACTATGAAATTATCAATGTAAATAATAGTTATATATATGAATATATATATATATATATATATATATATATAGTATATGTATATACATACTATATAGTCACTGTAGTAAGCTATCGTTCATGTGAACTCTGGCGTTGTCTAATTTAATTAGCGCATTTGCAAAATTGCATTTAATTTTGCAGTTTGTTTTATCACTTGGAATGCAACATTGAATAATTACGCAATTAAATAATTTGCATTTAATCAAAAGGTGTGAAAATAAATTCAACGCATAATAACAAACTAAATTCTTTAAATTTCTTAAAGCAACATAAATGTTGCTAAGCTTTAAAGCTGCTTTTAAAGGCATTTAACTTTAAGTAAGATCAGGGAAGCTTGCAGGTGCTTCCAAAGCTTAACTACTGCATTAAATGTTATTTATTTACTTTAATTGATTAGAGCTATGAGCTAAAGTGCTTTCAGCAAAGCTTTGAGGGTACGTTTCTTTGATTTTTTATTTAATTTAAATTATTTAAATAATTTTGGATATTTTTAAACAGTTTTTAGTCAGCAAGAGTGTGCTTAAGGAAGCTTTAATGTGCTTTGAAAGCTCTTTCTATTGCATTTACATCTAAAATAGATAAGGTGAAGGAATTTTTGCTTATTTCGTTTAAGCTTTAATAAGCTTTCAAAGCTCTACTTATTTAAATTATAATAAATATCTTTGATTTGTATTATTTTAGCAATGCTCAAGTCTTTATCTAAGTTAAAGCGTATTCAATAAAGCTTTCATGTGCTTTTAAAGTAACTTTAACAGATTTTTTATTTAATTTGCAACCTTTGACTGTTTTTATATTAATTTAATTTAATTTAAAACTGAATCAAATCTTTTTATTGCAGTTACATCTAAAATAGATGAGGTAAAGGAGTTTTTTTACTTCGCTGAAGCTTAAATGTGCTTTCAAAGCGCTATTTATTTAAATTATAATAAATATCTTTGGTTTGTTTTATTTTAGCAGTGCTAAATGTGCTTTTTATCTAAGTTAAAGCGTATTCAATAAAGCTTTCATGTGCTTTTAAAGTAACTTTAACAGATTTTTGAATTAATTTGCAACCTTTGACTGTTTTTATATTAATTTAATTTAATTTAAAACTGAATCAAATCTTTTTATTACATTTACATCTAAAATAGATAAGGTAAAGGAGTTTTTGCTTATTTCGTTTAAGCTTTAATAAGCTTTCAAAGCTCTATTTATTTAAATTATAATAAATATCTTTGATTTGTATTATTTTAGCAGTGCTCAAGTCTTTATCTAAGTTAAAGTGTAAGCAATAAAGCTTTCATGTGCTTTTAAAGTAACTTTAACAGATTTCTGATTTAATATGCAACCTTTGTCAGTTTTTATATTAATTTAATTTAATTTAAAACTGATCAAAATTCAATTTAAACCCTTTTGCCAATCTAAAGCCTTTCGAAACTGGCAAATCTCTCAGCGTTTAATCAACGTTGTTGGCTTGCTTGCCAAAAAGAGCAGTCAGCACGGGAGCTCTGGAGCCAAAAGCGACAGCAGCCAGAGTCCACCACTCAAACCGCTATATCTCAATCGGAAGCATCCTGAGTTTAGATCCCAGAGGTGCAGTTTAGTGAGCGCGTTTCCGTTTGAGCGCCATAATAAATTTGCCAGCGACTTTTTGCCAGCCAGTTGCGACAACTTGAATTAAAGAACGAGCTGCCAAGCTGGGGAGCAGAAGGTGGAGGAGTAGGTGGAGCAGCAGCAGGCAGAGAGGAGCATCAGCTATGAGACCAATGCCTCATCTTGGCATTTCCTTTGTTCCATGCCGTGCGTCGCTTTGTTACGCTTGATTTACGCTAACAAGACATGAACGAATGGACACAGCGTAGAATGAGAAAAGAGCATGAGAGAGAGAGAGAGAGAGAGAGCGAGAGAGAGAGTAATGGGAGACAGGCAAAAACACCCGGAGACATTTTAAATGTGGCGCAAAAGAACGATTACAGGTTGTCCCGTTGCAAGCGCCACAAAACCACAGACAACAAATGGGCAGAAGAAGCCGCAGGCAACGGAGCTGGAGGGGCAGAGCAGGGAAGCTTGAGGTTGCTGGCAACTGCAGTCAACGGGCGTGGGTGTGGTCGGAGAGGGGAGCGAGAGAGAGAGAGTGGGGGTAGGGAGCGGGTAGACAGTGAGGTGTAACCATTGCCAATTCAAGCGAAAAGTTGGCGCACTTTTCCATTTCCGAGCAGGGACCCAGGCCAAGACGTGCTCCTAGTTTGCGGCAACATGGCGTGGACTGAACGATTGGTAGACAGATAGATGGGCCAGCGGATAGTGGGGGTAGCGCAGTTGGATGGGACGGGGCGGGGGGACTAGTTCCGGTTACGTGGGCTGCAAAATATCAGCAAAAATGTCAGGAAATTACAGGAAAATGAAATAAATGAAGATGGATACGCAATTTGAATAGCGTTGAATTGGTTCAGCGCCGTTGACAGTGTCACGAAGAAGCTGCTGCCAACAAGAAGAGTAAGGAGAATGAATAAGAATGAAGAGGAAAGAAAGTGGAGAAGAAGCACACGTTGGGAAGTTCTGTTGAAATTCATAAAGAATAATTTTTGCAATTGAAATTGAGATCATTATGGGGAATGAGCTAGGAATAGAATTAACTTTGCTTTCCACACTCCCTCTCTGTCTCCCTCTCTCCCTTACTCTCTCTCTACTGCTTGTTGGCAACAAGCTGCCAATCTGTTGCCATCCCCAAAGTGATTGTAAATTGCGCAACCTCTGCTAAATCGCAGTCTCCGAATCTCAACCAAATTACACGAAATGTAATTTCACATTGGGATTGTAGGCCAATTTCAGCCACTGAATATACTACATATGTATGTGTATATGTATGTGTGTGTGTGTGAGCCAATTTGGCTTGGTAATTAGCATTCGGCCATTGATTAGGGAACAGTCAGAGAGCGAGAGGGAGACAGGGAGATGCTGCCTTGGAGATGCTGCAATAAATTGGCACCCCGCTGATAAACACAACAACAAGGACAACAATAAATACACTGAGAAGAGGGGGGGAGAGAGAGAGCTTAACATAACCCCAAAGGATAACCAAGAATTCCTGCTGTGCGCAGCCAATTGATTGTTTGGGCCAAGAATTGGTAATTAGACGTTAGCCATAATCGTTGGCATTATGCGTTGCGTGGGTCAAGCAATTTCAAACTCAGCATTCGCTCCTGCCGTAATTATAAACGTGGTAAGCGCCTTTGAGCCGGGCCAGTACTTAGCTAGAAGGTCAAGAGGCACTCCAGGCAGCTGCGAGACTTGCAGTTGCAGCTCCACTTGCAATTCCTTGGAATCTGAATGCCGCTCTCTCCGCTTTTGGCCAAGTTAAATGGCAGCTTAAGCATTGCGTGTGTAGAAATACTTTTGATGCATAAACCAGGCAAGAGCTTAAATATTTAAGCAGCAATTAAACTACTTTAAAAGTTGCTAATTCTGTTCGTCAATTGAATTGAGAATTACAATTTATTCAATTATTTGCGTTTACATTGCGCTTTTTGCCAGCTTGTGCTTTGGGCCCATTCAATGTGATTATAAGTCTGCTAACTGTTTTGCACACTCACAGCATTCGAGGTGCAACAATTAGTTATACAAT
>JAWNLW010000591.1:2620000-2722500 GCA_035042075.1 Drosophila macrospina
TTATTACAATCAGTAATTTCCTATTTATTATTTTTTAATGTAAATAAAATCTTTTATATTATTTATTAATATAAATCAACTTATATTTACTATCATTTATTATTAATAAATTACAATTATAAATATCTTCTAATTTATTTATATAAATACATTTTAATTTATTGTTAATTAATATAAATTAATGTTCATCTATTATTTATTAATAGAAATAAACACTTATTTAGTATTTTTCAATATAAATAAATGTTCATTTATTATTTATTAATATAAATAAACTCAAATTTATTATCTTTAAATATTAATAAATTACAATTAAAAATAGTTTCTAGTTTATTTATATAAATACATTTTAATTTATTGTTAATTAATATAAATTAATGTTCATATATTATTTATTAATAGAAATAAACACTTATTTTTTATTTTCTAACATAAATAAATTCCCATTTATTATTTATTTATATAAATAACTCTTAATTTATTAATAGAAATAAATACACATTTTAAATAGTCTTTTAATAGCATTCACCTTTTTATAGAGTATACTAAAGCTAAAACTCCTGCAGTTTGGGTGTTAGGGTGTCTAAGTTTCGGCATTTATAGCATTTCAGTTTGCTTTGCAGTTTTAATAGATATTTTTCGTTAGCTGGTGGCACATAAATCACGCATACGCAACGTTGCACCGCGCACAGCGTTGACAGTTCATTAAATTTTCATCAATGGCTGCAGCGATGTGTGCTAAAAATCTCTTTTTATTTCCCAATATATATATATAAATAATATATATTATTTGTAATGGATTTGCTAAATTAATGCCGCATGCAAGTAGATTGCGTTAATTATAGCCCATAAATCAGCTGGACATAATGGCTAAAGGGGGGGGGGGATTAGCAGGAGAAGAGTGGAGGAGGGGATGTATGCGTTAGATTTATGCGGCAAGTGCAAAGCAAACAAATGCAACAAAGCAATAACAAACAAGAGCTCGACAAATAGCCACTGTCAACGGCAACAGATAGAGAGAGAAATACTAGAGAGAGAGAGAGACGCCAAATATTATTTGGAATAACAGAGAAAAACAAATAGATTCAGTTCTGGCAAGGCAAGCAAATGCATTCAGAGTGACAAACCTAGCAAATAGATGAGCTAAGAAGTGTGTCCAAAATATGGAGTGGACTTTAAGAAGGTGCCCAGATAGCTCTACCAGCAGAGACCAGCTGAGAAACTAACCCAACCGCAATTGGATCAATGAAAAGGAATGATTTGAATTGCCTTTGACTGCGTAGATTGTGTTTCAAAAGCTTTGCCTGTTTAAGCATATAAAAGCCAATCAAAGAGAAAGAGAGAGAGATAGAGAGAGAGTGTTCCATCAATTGGCAAAACCAAACAAAAACAAAAATCAATCAAAAACCAAAACCACATGTGAAAGTGGACCAACCAATCAAAGAAGAAGAAAGAACTTCTTCCAGCTTAACGCACTCGGAGCAGAGGCAAAAGAGCTCGGCACGGCACTTGGTTCAATCAAAAGTAATACACATTACAGGAGAAATGACAGCCAGAGAGATATGTTTACCCTAGCAGACACCCCCGCTTCCCCTTTCCACTGCTTTACCACTGCTTTGCCGTGCAATCCTCTTGCTGCTGGCACAGCTGCTGTGTGACTATCTACGAAGTACGAGGATATCTTTGAAATTCAAAGTTATTTATATATGATGTGAAATTGGAATTGCTGTGAAAAGGGAAGTGCAGCGTTTGTCACGCCAGCGATTCATCATCGTCATTGCCAACTACAGCTTATCGTCATCATCAGCATCAGCATCGACATCATTATCAGCAAATGATTTGAATGGCAACTGTCTGATAGTGTTGAGTAAACTTGCGATTGGTTTTGGGACTTTGTCACAATGAATGAAGGAAGCTTGCTTGAACTAGTTAAATGTGTGGCAAATGAACTAGTTCTTTTCATAGAATAACTGTTCTAATTACCTGCTCTTCTTGAGCTTCTTAAGCTAATCTCTATAGACCAACAGCTGCTTCGATAACTCGATTAGATTAATCGCCTCCGCAGCGCTCGTGACTCTTGAACTAGTTAAATGTGTGGCAAATGAACTAGTTCTTTTCATAGAATAACTGTTCTAATTACCTGCTCTTCTTGAGCTTCTTAAACTCAACTCTATAGAGCAACAGCTGCTTCGATAACTCGATTAGATTAATCGCCTCAGCAGAGCTCGTGACTCTTGAACTAGTTAAATGTGTGGCAAATGAACTAGTTCTTTTCATAGAATAACTGCACTAATGAACTGCTCTTCTTGAGCTTCTTAAGCTAAACTAAAAATAGCGACAGCTGCTTCGATAACTCGATTAGATTAATCGCCTCCGCAGCGCTCGTGACTCACGGCGCATCTCTAAGCAGCCAGCACTGAGGCAGGACAACTTCAGCTGACATTCATTTGAGTGGCAGGCGAATAGTCCAAAGATATTTTGTATATATCGTAGTAAAAATGTATGCGATTGCTGACGTTTCTTCTTCTTCTACTATTACCATACGCTGCCCCTCCCCGCACGCCATCAAATTGCAAAGCATTTCCCCTCTGGAAGAGCGCTTGAGCTAGGGAATGTGTGGAAATTGTCACTTGAAAATTGCCAAGTTGCAAAGAAGTGTTGATGCATTGCGTTGCACGGCAGGAGCCGAGTGGGGTAATGGTGGGGACAACGCCTAAGATGGACGCCTAAAGAGCGATTGTGTGTGCAGGCTTTGTTGTCTGTCTGTTTGTCTGTTTGTCTGTTTGTCTGTTTGTTTGTTTGTCTATTTGTTTGTTGGTTTGTTTGTTAAGGTGCTGCAATTCTTAACAAAAGGCTACTTATCAGCCAGGTTGCTCTCTCTCTCTCTCTCTCTCTCTCTCTCTTTACTTATTCTTTCTTTCGCTTTCTATCGCTGTAGCTGTGTGTGTTTCCCTTACTCTTATCAGTCTGTTATCAATTGATTGATGAGTTGCTCCCTCTGCTGTTGAAAACTCTCTCCGCCCAGCAACAAATTACAAAAATATTATGCAATTATAATAAGTAATTAGTCAAAGTAGGCTCACGCGCTGCCCCGCGCTGCTCCGCTGCCCCTCTATGCCTCCCTCCTTTACAGCTGCTCACCGCACACCAGCAATTACCATAATTAAAACGCAACTGGAATGGAGCAAAAGCCTTTTCACGTTCCCTGCCTAAATGCAGGTATTGCTAATTTGCATATTTGAATATTCGACAGCAAAATATTAAATGCAACAATTTTTGCCATTTTGCCATTCGATGCCCAATTAAAAGTGGCTTAATTTCCGCTGCCTGGATAAATACTTTTGATTACAAACATCATAATAATTGCAGGTTGGGTAATTGCTTGGTTCGTGAATGAAATTGAAATGCATTAAACATTTATAGTTTATAACAATTCGTTGTCTTTGTTTTGCATTGTTTGATTACTTTAATCGCTCTGATTGCATTCTCTCTTGCTCAGCAAGGGAAAGCACTTCACACTGCACGGGCAATGCCGGCTTAGAGCCACATAGCTTAGTTATTAGTGCAAACAGCTGTCGAAATATTTGACAAACATAAATTTTAATGACAAACGCGCATAAAATGTAAATCAAATGCTATTAAAAGGGCCGCCTGGCTCCTCTCTCTCTGTGTAGGGGACCCCCAACCCCCAGGCAGTTAGTAGTGATGTGTAACATGCCGTTTTTATGGGAAATTATGGAAATTGATTGCCAAGTGGTTGCTGTTTGGGGGTAGGGAATAGCATAGGGGTTGAGCAGGGGTGTGGGGGGAATAAATAATCGCGTGAAAAGTTTGTCAACATGGGAAGCGTAAAGAGAACTTCAAGTTGAAGGGGAAATTGAAGTTGAAGCTGAAGCTGAGTGATGCCTGACAGCAGGCAGGGGCAGTGGGGGGGGGGAGGCATGTGAGCAGGGGGCGGCTGTCACTGACATTGATGACGACGCTGGCCTTGGGTGTTGACAATGTTTGTCAACAGACAGACAGACAGACAGACAGACGGGCTGGCAGTTTGACAAGCCGTGCGCAAAGGAAGACAGGCAGCTGCAGGGGAAAGAAATGAAGAGAAGAAAGTGACAGAGAGAGAGAGATAGATATATAGTAAGAGAGAGAGAAAGTTTGCAGTCCATCAAGTGTTAAGTTTTTCTCTTTCTTTTCTGCTTTGCCATAATGAGCTGCACTTTGCTGCATTTAATTGGCAAAGGGAGTTTAACAGTTCAAGTTGGTAATGGAAATGGCAGAAGATGAGAGAGTGTGAGAGTTAGAGAGGGGGAGAGGGACCAACAGTTTGCTGGCAATTAAAGCACAAGTTGCAGAAGATGTTTTGTGGTCTGCGCTTAAAGTTGCCAAGTGGCCAAAAAGTTTAGTACTTGGATGCGATAAGCGGCACTTTTCCGCTCTTCTGTCTGCGGGAGCAATTAAAGATGGCAAAGTTTTATACCGCAGTGGCAAAGGAAGGGAAAGGAAAGGAAAGGAATGGAATGGAAAGAGTGCCATAACATGCAGCGCATAGAAAGGATAGCAATGAAAAAAAGCAAACTAAATTGAACTAATAGAAGGCATTGAAGAATGGCAAGAAAATGAAAAGAGTTGAATGGGAAATGTAAATGGAAACAGGAAGCAGAAAAGTAAATGAACTGAGCTCAACAATAATTGATGCCAGTATTGCTTAAACATTCGCAATTCAACAATACAAATACAACAATTATTGCATAGCACTGCAAGAAGAGAGAAGAAGAAAGAATTTGTAGAGAGAGTTAAAAGGAAAATAGAAATGCAAACATTGCATAAAGAAGTTAAAAGTCATTTTCAAACTCTCTTTTAATAAATATTTAGTCGCTTAAAGAGCGATATACATAGAGGTAAATAGTTAATGGGAAACTAAAACAACAAGTCAGGCAGCTACAGTCGGGGTACGACTGTGGGAGACTCTGAACTACAGCACGAGTTTTTGCATTTGTCATATATATATATATATACGAATTTCTAACGAAATTTGGTTATTGCTTTCTCTTGAATTCTCAACATATTCTGACAAATAGGGCAAAATTAATAATATATGTATATATAAAATAAAAGTAATTAATTTATAATTATTAAAAAATTTAATTTGGTGTAATTGTCAGCAGTGGGATTCGAACTCGCGCCTTTGCGGCGTTTCTTGTTGTTGTTGTTCTAACTAAAGCAATTTTGGCCGCAGAGGTGCCATGAACCTGCTGATCATTCATTAGACTCTGAACTAAAAGTTCAAAGTCTATTAGGTTTGACGAAGGCGAAATGTGCGTAACAGGCAGAAGGAGGCGTGGCAGACCCTATAAAGTATATATATTCTTGTTCAGCATCAACAGCCGAGACGATATAGCCATGTCCGTCTGACCGTCTGTCCGTCTGTCCGTCTGTATGAACACCTAGATCTCAGAGACTATAAGAGCTAGAGTAACCAAATTTGGTGACAACACGTGTATTGTTTGCAGGCAGATCAAGTTTGATTTAGATTTTTGCCACGCCCCCTTCCGCCCCCGCAAATCGAAAAAAACGTATAACTGAAGCTACCGACTATAGATTTAATTCAGATTTGGCACATATGGAGAATGTCCTTTTCCGGACGATTTCTGAAAATTTCAGCACGATCGGTTCATAAACATAGAAGATATTAAGGAATGAATGATCACCAGGTCCATGGCACCTCTGCGGCCAAAATTGCTTTAGTTAGAACAACAACAACAAGAAACGCCGTAAAGGCGCGAGTTCGAATCCCACTGCTGACAATTCCAAAATACATTTTTTAATAACTATAAATTAATTACTTTTATTTTATATATACATATAATATTGATTTTGCCATATTTGTCAGAAAATGTTAAGAATTTAAAAGAAAGCAATAACTAAATTTCGTTAGAAATTCGTATACATATATGTATCTATATGACAAATGCAAAAACTCGTGCTGTATATGTATTGACGTTGCCGACTGCACAGCATGTAAGGCGGTGGCTCAAGCTATAGGACGTACGATTTGCGTGTGAGAGATCTGCGGTTCGAATCTCGGTGCATCCCAAACAAAATTAATGTTTTTAAAATTTTATAAAAGCAATATATATGCACAAGACGCGTTTTTAACCACCAATTGATTTGTCAGCATAGTTTTCATAATAAGCATCTCAGTAAAAACAGACGCGCGCTGTACAGTTACAGTTATACGTGTATACACAGCAACGCGCAAAAAAAGGAACGGTTGTTTGTTTTCCGTTTCGCTCTTGCGCGCTCACTCACTATTGCTGCTCTCTTCCAAGAACGAACGATAATGAGTTGAACATTGCTTAAGCTTATTTGGCTTTAAATTAGTTTTATATTTGCTTTATTTTTTTTTGCTTTCCCCGATTAGTTCAGAGTCTACCACAGACGTTGTACGACTGTAGCTGCCTGACTTGTTCCTTAATATCTTCTATGTTTATGAACCGATCGTGCTGAAATTTTTAGAAAACGTCCGAAATAGGGCATCCTCCATATGTGCCAAATTAAATCTAAAGTCGGTAGCTTCAGTAATACGTTTTTTTCGATTTGCGAGGGCGGAAGGGGGCGTGGCAAATTTCTAATACAAACTTGATCTGCCTGCAAACAATACACGTGTTGTCACCAAATTTGGTTACTCTAGCTCTTATAGTCTCTGAGATCTAGGTGTTCATACAGACGGACAGACGGACAGACGGACAGTCGGACAGACGGACATGGCTATATCGTCTCGGCTGTTGATGCTGATCAAGAATATATATACTTTATAGGGTCTGCCACGCCTCCTTCTGCCTGTTACGCACATTTCGCTTTCGTCAAACCTAATAGACTGTGAACTTTTAGTTCAGAGTCTAAATATAAAGAAAAGTTCAGAATTTCTGTGCTGTTCAGTCTGCAGTTTAAATTTGATTTGAGCCATGAATAAAATGAATAAAATGCTTGAAATACTTCATTGATTCAACAACAACTGAATCTCAATATTTAATTAAATACGCAAACGAATCCCAATCCGATCTAAAGTCGACACAATGACCACAACAGAGCAACTGAGTTCTTCACATTGACATGATTATTTTTGTGGGGAGCCAGAAAGCCAAGTTCGTTTTTCTCTAGAGATTATTCAATGGATTTTTATGCAAATAAAATGAACTACACTCACTTTGCGCTATGGTTTTCCCCTCAATTTTCCTTTTCCTCAGCTTTGCCATCGATTTACTCTTTTACGCTCGCCGGCATTTGCTAAGAATAATAATGAAAAAGCATTTTGAATGCCAGATAGGCAAACATTTGAGAAATGCACAAGGAATGCATGAGAATGAATTAAAACCATAAAATATTTGCAATCACAAACATGGGAAATGCATTTTCCAGTCCACAATGGCTGAAGTCAAAATAAAGTAAATGAAAAACCATCGAAATAAATTCAGCATGAAATGCATATGAAAACAACAAGAAAAACTAAAACTAAAACACAAACAACAACAAACAGTTGTAGCTTATGTTGCTGTTGTTGTTGCTGTTGCTGTTGCTGTTGCGTCAGTTGCAGTTGCCTGTTGCCTGTTGCCAGTTGCAAGTTGCATTAAAGAAATTAAACTTTTTTGCTGGCATCATGTGAAGGTGTGGTTGACTGTTATGGATATGGAAATTGGTTGTGCTTGTGGTCTCTGCAGTCCTGCTCCTTGTATCTGCTGTTGTGTGTGTGTGGGGGGGGGGATCCTCGTTGTTGCTGCTTTTCAATGCCTGGGTAAACAACTTAACGAGATGCCTGAAGGCGCCAGAGCCGGAGCTGGAGCTGAGACTCAAGTCGACTCAAGTCGTATTTATGTTTTCATACCGTGTGGGCGGCTGCCACGCCCAGCAGCTTTTTGTCAATTTCACATGCATGACGCTTTCATGGCCAACAACATAAACAACAACAACAACAAGGAGAACTACATCGTCGAGGACTCCAATGCGAATTGCTGCTGCAGGGCAAATATCCTGTGCACAGAACGTGCCCAAGTCCTGCCCAGCCGAGATAGAAACAGCAGCAGCTATAGGCAGAGACAGAGACAGAGAGAGAGAGAGAGAGAGAGATGCAGAAAGAGACTGTCTGATGTTGGGAGAAAGAGACAGCTGCCTAGGCTAACAAACAAATAAGCTGAATGCCAGGCAATGAGGCAGACTTTGAGTTTGATTCTGAATCAGAATCTGAATCAGAATCTGCAGCAGAATCTGTAGCTGAATCTGCATCCTGGCATCGCCTCACAGTCTCCTTGCTGCTGCCCGAGATTGGAGACACATGAAAAGTCGACAAAGTTATCAGAATTCATGACTTGTTTTACAGCATCTCGTTTCATCGGGTATATTAGCTACGTCAGGCAGTTCGTAGCACTTAAGGAATCTACAACTTTTGTTATTCATTTGTTATTTCAATTACTTCAAATTGTTTAAATAGAAATAATTGTAAAATTCATTCCAAGTTTAGCTGGGTATTTGCTTAATATAACCAGGGTTGTCACCTGCCTTTGACAAATATGCGGTTACACTTAGCAATTATTTGCGGTCTCCTTTGCTTGCAATTACTCAAACACAAACTATTTAATTATGTTGCTTAGTAATTAACTATAAATACGTTTGATTAAAACGAGGTCTTCAAATGCTAATTAGCAACTGTATAACTGTAAACCATTTTATTGTTTATTGATTTAAGCCACCAAGTTAGTTAACTATGTTTACGTATTGTTATTTAATATAAATTCAAGGAATTTTAGATTATTAGTCACAAATTATGAAATAAAAATGTATTATAAATATTTATATAAATACAATATTATAAATAAATATAATAATATAATTTAAATATAATATAAAAATATCATAATATGATAATTCAATGCATTAAGTAAGCTAGATTTACATTTAAATTAGGAAATTCCTATTATATGAATGTTTTTTAGTTAAAATAGTAAATTAAATTTATATTTTTAAATATTTATTATTTATTTTCTTATTTATTTATTTGTTTATTTAATTTATTATATTTTTATATATAAATATAATATTATTATATATATATATATATATATGTACAAATTCTTATTTTTTAAATGTTTCTTAGTTAAAATAGTAAATTAAATTCCTTGAATTAATTATTATTTATTTATATCCTTAAATATTTCTTACTTATTGATTTACTTATTTATTTAATTATTTATTTATTTATATATTTAATTATATATATATTATATGTAGAAATTCCTATTATATGAATGTTTCTTAGTTAAAATAGTAAATTAAATTCTTGAATCACTTATTATTTATTTATATCTTTAAATATTTATTATTTATTTACTTATTTATTTATTTATTTATTTAATTAATTATTTATTTATATATAAATATAATATTATTATTTCAATATACATTTATATTTAGAAATTCTTATTGTATAAATGTTTCTTAGTTAAAATAGTAAATTAAATTCCTTGAATTACTTATTATTAATTTATATCCTTAAATATTAATTATTTATGTATTTATTTAAATATATATTTATTTATTTGATTATTTAATTAATTAATTATTTATTTATTTATTTACTAGTATATTTATTTATTTAAATTATTAAATATTTATTTATTAATATATTATTTATTATTCATTTATTGTCTATTATTTATGAATTTATAATTATGCTCACTTAGTTTATTATATATATTTATTATAGAGTAAATTAAATTCCTAGAATTTCTTTAAATTACCAGGGTTGCCAGCTGTCTTTAGGCAATTTTATTTGACAATAATATAGTTGCTGCTTCTGAAAGTCATCATTGCATGATAATAGGACTTTTCATTTGATATTTTAAATTTGCAGAGTTGCCACCTGTCATTTAAATGATTTAATAAATATGCCGTCCAACTAGGAAATAAATAATTATTAAATTAAATTGTTGAAAATCTTTTAGCTTGACTGTAAACTACTAATACAGAGCTGCAGTTGCTCAACCCTTTAGATAGAGTAACCAGACTCTGATGTGGGGCAACCAATTTTAGTTTTTTGTTGACTGTTGAGCAGGGCAAGCGATGGCTGCTTGCAACTGCAGCAACTTGCAGCAACTTGCAGCAACTTGCAACAACCTGCACACACATACAGCAGCAGCAGTAAAAACTGCAATAGCAGCAATGTGATTTAATGCGCTTAGGAGTCGCATGCTAATGAGGCAAGTTTTAGACTCGTGCGTAGTTGCAGCACTGTGGCACGTGCCCAGCAATGCGAGTTGCCCTCAAAAGTTGCACGACACACAGAAAAAATTGTTAAAGCCCAAATTGTTGCTGTAGTTGCCGTTGGCATGTAGAATTATTATATGCTAAATAGTTTTTCACTGGCCTCTGCTTTGATTTATATTGTTAGCCAGAGATGACGTCGTGCTAATTGTGTTGCACGGCCTTTTAACTGCCCTCTTCCTCTTCCTCTCCCTCTTCCCCTCCTCTTGGCAAAATCTCTAACGAAACGTGACTTTTGGCATGTGAGTCTGGGAACTGCTCACAGTTGACAGTTCATGGATCATAGATCTCTTCAGTCGAATACGTGCCGTTCCCAGAAGTAAACCATGAAGAGGGCAACCGTGCTGGGGTTTTGCCTATTGGCATAAATCTCAGCTCAAGTCTGGCCTCCTCTTTGGAGCTGTGTTCTCCCCAGTGCATAAATACATATGTGAAGGAAGTCCTTATTCAGTTTGGGTGTATGCTGAGGAATAGAAGTGAAACAATACGATTATTCAATCGCTTATGTTCTCTTAATAATCTTCTAAGTTGCTTCACTTTGTTGTTAGATATATAAGTTAATTTAAAACATAGTTTAACTTCTTGATTCGATTGTTACTAATACTAAAAGAGCAGAGATTTGAATTTGATGATGAATGAAAATGCTCATTATTTGTTGTAGATTGCCCACTTTTTCTATGTAGAAGTGAAGTAAATTGAATATTAAACCATTTATAATATTCCTAAATTATTTTTTCATTGAATTAAAAATTTGTCGGATTCATCAATCTAATTAGAATAAAGTACAACTCTGAAACATTTGAAAAATAGTTTGCTTTAAGGTTTAAAAATTAAATATGACAAATAAATAAGAACTCTTAACATCCAATTTATCTTAACCTTAGCTTATTAAGTTTTTTTAATTATTCATTTATTTATTTTTACTTATTCGTTTTTTATTTAATATATTAACTTCTTTACTTGGTTAAGTTATTTATTCATCTATTTATTTATATTTTTTGTATTTACTTACTTATTTTTTAATTAAATGATTATTTTTTTATTATTTTACTTAATTGTCTAGTGTTAATAGATTATTTACATTATATTTATTTATTTACCTATTTATTTTTGTATGTATTTATTTATTCCTTTAATTATTTATATTATATTTATTTATTTATCTATTAATTTGTTTGTTTTTTATTTATTTCTTTATTTATTTGTTTGTTTATTTATTTATTTATGTTTTTACTTACCTATTTACTTTTGTATTTATTTAATTTATTCATTTAATTATTGATATTATATTTATTTATTTATTTACTTATCTATTAATTTGTTTGTTTATTTATTTGTTTATTTATTTATTATTGTATTTATTGACTTATAAATTAAGTTATTGATTGATTTATTTATTTGTTTGTATATTTATTGATTGATTTATCTATTTACCTATTTATTTTTGTATTTATTTATTTATTCATTTAATTATTTATATTATATTTATTTATTTATTTAATTATCTATTCATTTGTTTGTTTATTTATTTGTTTATTTATTTATGTATTTATTTACTTATTAATTAAATTATTGATTTATTTATTTATTTATTATTTATTTATTTATTTATTTATTTTTTTATTTATTTATTTCTTTATGTATTTATATATCTATTCATTTATTTATTTATCTATCTGTTTATTTCTTTATATATTTATTAATTTTCCTATATATTTATTTATCTAATTATTTACTTCAAATTTATTTATTTACCTATTTATTTGTTTACAAAGGAAAGCATAATTTCTCGATTAACACTTGTTAATGTATCAACTTCAATTTGATTATAAATTGTGCTCCCTTCAATAGTAAATAACATAAGTAATCGATTTCATGCGTCTGTTGTGATTATTTAAGACGGATTCCCTATGCTATCATTAATCTCTCAACAAATTGAACTGCCACAAATTGGCAACTTGATATCAGCCGTGAGAGTAGAGTTCATACTATAATTAATAGCTCAAGCATGTTTTCCATGGTTACTTTTCAATTAAACGCCCCGTGGAACAAACTCAACTAAAGCTGAAGCTGAAGTTGAAGCTGGAGCTGAAGACATGCAACGAGGGAACGTGAAGTCAACGACTTCTTTGGCCATTTAAAGCGTGGCATGCGGCATATGCGGGCCACGCACTTAAAGGTTCAAATCACAGCGAAGTGGGAGGGGAAGAGCAAAGGTAGCAGGGGATAGAACGGAGGGAGGGAGGGGTGAAGGAGTGGAGAAGCAACTGCCACAGTTTGGCGCAGGTAACGCTAACTGATAATCACTCAATTTGCTTCGAGGCACAAAAACTATGAAGTTCACTCAACTTGGCCAACAACAAGGAGGAGAAGGCCAAAGCGGGTGAATGGCAGAATGCGGTGCAGGAGGGGAGGAAACCAAAAACAACGAAAGAAGCCAACGCCTGCGAGGCATTTAGAATAACCACAACAGCAAGTGGGGGGAAATGAAGTGAAGGGAAACTGACTGAGAGGTATAGAGGGAGAGAGGGAGAGAGAGAGAGAGAGAGAGAGAGAGAAAGAGATAGGGGAAGAGAGAGGGGGCAGTGGAACTGGCAGCTAGAAGTGCACCAAATTGGCATTAGCGTGGCAAAGTGAGCAGCTCTAGGTGAGCGATGAGGGAACAGAGAGAGAGAGAGAGAGAGAGTGTGGGGGGTAGTCAGGGCATCTGCCATGCAAAATAAATGTTGTAAGCGTAAACATTGCTTAGCGCTTGCAACAAAGCGGGGGGCAAGGCGAATGCATAATGCAGCAGCAGCCGCAAAAGGTTCAAACTTCCAACTCGAAAAATGAGCGAGAAAAACAACAACAGCAACAGCAACAGCAACAACAACAACTACAAGGAAAACAAAAGAAAAACAACCTAAATGGAAAGCACAAGAGAAAAATTAGTTACGCCAAAAGCGAGACGATGCAACGCGACGCGATGCAACGCGACGTTGCATGCTCTGGATGGATGCCATGGAAAATGTCTGCGGGGCACGATTATCATGTAAGTCGAGGCCGAAGAGGCAAGAAGATGCTTGCTAGGGAGCAATGCGTGCGAGGAGAGGGAGGAAGCAAATGAAGTAAACTACTACTGTTGCTACTACTACTACTACTGTTGCTACTACTACTTTTACTACTACTTCTAAGTATGTAGTGCTTACTTAACTGCCATGCATGGCATTAACTGCAGTGAGCGTATTGGCTGAAAGCCGAGACTGAGCTGGTAAGATGCAAACTAGTTGAAAGGGAGTGAGGTTTACCTGGTAGTATATTACTACTACTATTTCAATTGCTACTACTATTGCTACTATTTGCCAATAGGTGTGCAGAAACTAAATTAAATGCTTGGCAACAAATCGAGTGTGATGCTACTACCTAAATGAAAGGGAGGAGAGAGGAGAGATAGACTTTGCTACTACTATTTCAATTGCTACTACTATTGCTACTACAACTAAATTAAATGCATGGCAACAAATCGAGTGTGCTGTGATGATGCTCTCTAGATGAAAGGGAGGAGAAAAAAGAGAAAGTCTTTGCTACTACTATTTCAATTACTTCTACTATTGCTACTACTTATCAATAGGTGTGCAGAAACTAAATTAAATGCTTGGCAACAAATCGAGTGTGCTGTGATAATACTGCCTAGATAAAAGGGAGGAGAGAGGAGAGAAAGGCTTTGCTACTACTATTTCAATTGCTACTACTATTTCAATTGCTACTACTATTGCTACTACTAATGACTACCTAGTAATTATTTGAATTCCATTAACTTGAATGAATGCTTGTTTAAAGTCAATATGCTTACTCTATAAAAGAGACTCGCATGAGTAACAAGAATATACTACTATTACTAAAACTGCTACTACTATTGCTACTACTACTAAGCTAATGGTAGCTAGCTACCCTTGAATGGTGTCATATTATTAAGATGATTGGCAGGACAGGGCACTAAACTTAAATTTCTATTAGTTGCAACTCTTATTGCAACTCCAATTGCTACTCCTATTGCTACTCCTATTGCTACTCCTATTGCTACTCCTATTACTACTACAATGTCGTACTTGTGTCCCATGCATGGACGCAGCATTAGTTGCATTTACTGAAGCGAGCGCGGGCTAAAAGTGTTCAGCTCGTTATAGTTGCAAGTTCATAGAATGACTTGAATGTGGGTAGCAGAGAGAACGAGAGGGAGACAGGGGCAAAGTGGGAGGAGACTTCAAGAGAAGTTGTTTAGATGATGGGCATATATGGATGGTGATGCAATTTGATGCGGATGATGAATCTGTGGAGTAGAAGTAATTGGGCATAAAAAGAGAGAGAGAGAGAGAGGGGGAGAGAGGGGAGAGAGAGAGAGGGAGAGAGAGAAATGGAGAGAGAGAAAGAGAGAGAGAGAGGGAGGGAAAGAGAGAGAGAGTGAGAGAGGGAGAGAGAGAGAGATAGGGAGAGAGAGAGGGAATGAGGGAGGGAGAGAGAGAGAGAGAGAGGGAGAAAGAGAGAGGGAGATAGAGAGAGAGAGATCGAGAGGGAGAGAGAGAGAAAGAGGGGGAGAGAGAGAAAGAGAGAGGGAGATAGAGAGAGAGGGAGGGTGGGAGAGAGAGGGAGAGAGAGAGATAGGGAGGGAGTGAGAGAGATAGAGAGGGAAAGAGGGAGAGAGAGGGAGAGAGAGAAAGAGAGAGAGAGAAAGAAGGGGAGAGAGAGAGAGAGAAAGAGAGAGAGAGAGAAAGAGAGAGAGAGAGAAGAAGGGGAGAGAGAGAGAGAGTAAGAGAGAGAGAGAGAAGAGAGAGAGAGAGAGAAAGAGAGAGGTAGAGAGAGAGTGAGAGGGAAAGAGAGAGAAAGAGAGAGAGAGAGCGAGAGAGAGGCAGAGAAGGAGAGAGAGAGAGAGGCAGAGAAGGAGAGAGAGAGAGATAAAGAGAGAGAGAGATAGAGAGAGAGAGAGGAAAGGGAGAGAGATAAAGAGAGAGAGAGAGAGAGAGAGAGAGAGAGAGAGAGAGAGCGGGAAAGAAGAAGGGAGAGAAAGAGGGAGAGGGAGAGAAAGAGGGAGAAATAGATAGAGAGAGAGGGACAGAGAGAGAGAGAGAGAGAGAGAGAGAACTTGTATCAAAATCTTCTTAATAATATTATGCCTTAAAGCTCCTAAAGGGTATAAAATATTTAGTTTGAACTTATTCAAGATTCTCCTGATTTCTCTCTTTCTCTCTCTCTCTTTATGTTCTGCTGTCTCTTTCTGAGGGAGATATATATCATAGATCATATACCCCTCTAACTTAGCTCGTTAAACTCATTTCTTATAGAGCAAAGAAACTTCGGTTAGAACATTCTCAACTCTCTCTCTCTCTCTCTCTCTTTGCCGCTGTCTCCCTCACTCTTGGAAGTTACTGAAGCCATTTTGCATAATTCTAAAGTCAAGCCGCGAGTTGGCGGCCAAAATGTGGCCAAAATGCCGCGGATGACACACGCTGTGTGACTAACTGGCTGACTGGGTAACTGACTGACTGTCTGGCAGTCTGGCAGTCTGGCAGTGGTGGATCTGCGGAGGATGCAGCTGCGGATGTGGATGTGGTTGAGGATGCAGCTGATGTGGCAACACCGACTGTGGCATTGGCGGTTGCATGGCTCAGTGCGCCTAAGCTCCGTTTGATGGCTGACATTTTGAAGCGTCCGCAGCCTGGAGGCGTCTCAGTGTACGCGACGCTTATGCAATCCGCATCCCCATTGCAACAATGCAGTGATGTTGCAACACTTGGTTGCGGATTTGGTGACATTGTCGCATGATTTGAAGATTTCCAGCTGGCGACAAGCTATCAAGACGAACGTGACTAGCAAACAGTTGGCTTAACTTCTTCTTCTTCGTCATCTACTTGGCAGCCGCAAAGTTTGCACCAGACGCAGCCGGGCCAAGTCAGACTGAAGTTGCCACTGACGGGCGATAGGGCGTTTAGTCTGAAACTGTGGCGCAACTTTGCAGTGTCTCTTTGTGTGTGTGTGCGAGTGTGTGTGTGTGTGTGAGCTGCATGCTAACTTCAAACCCGTGGGCTGCCTGTCTCTAACTCTGACTCTGTCTCTGACGCTGCGAAGCTAATCAAAGTTCTGCTGCAACTTTAAATATGCTGGCAAATTTCTACAAAATATTTGCACATTGTAAAGTTGGCAAAGACCTTGGAAATACTGATATTATTATAATAATATAATATCTCTAACATTAATATGCTACGATCTACAAACTGAGCTTACGCGCTCATTAGATTACAAGCAGCTCTACTGCAAGTCTATGCAAGATCTCTTTCTGTGAGTTCAAGCTGTTGCTGTCTCTTGTGCTTTAATAAATAATTTATTGATAATTTGGAAATGTTGTTAGAAAAATCAGCTAACTATTTGGTTAGAAAAAAGGCAACACGTAAGGCTGGCACTTCAAATGAGACTTCAGCACAGAGGGCACTTGGCAAAGGTCGTGAGCATAAATTGCGATTGAATTGTTTTTGACGTTATTAAAGCGTCGCGCTGGCAGTGGGAGACTAGAGAACAATTCGCCAGAATGAACCACCAAACCAACGAACCACCAAACAACACTGATGAAGTACATCAAACATCAGCATGCAGCGAGGCAACAAAAGGAGTTGGCAATGGCGACCTCATATGCCACAGGGCAAGTTTTCGGCTTGCAACTTATGGCAGAGACGGCAGACCTTTACAATCAGACGGCTGATGGAGGGAGCAGAGCAGAGAAGCAGAGAAGTGAAGAGAAGAGTGAGGAAGAGCAGAGAAGAGTGAGGAAGAGCAGAGTAGAGAAGAGTGAGGAAGAGACCAGGAAACCATTGTGCTCAACGGGCCTCGACTGCCGCCTTCCTATTGAGTGTTTGGCAACTCTGTCTGTGTCTCTCTGTGACTCTGACGCTGACGCTGACTCTGACTGTGGCTAACTTGGAGCGGGTCTGGCGATGCTGTGCGGGTGATAAGTAACATGAATCACGTTTTATTTTGCCTTTGGACTTTAACGATGCTGACTGTGTGGATTGGCAGGGAGGGGGGCAACTGAGGCAGGCCACGCTGATTGTTGACTGGCTCAATGGCTGACTGACTTTGACTACAGCTTGGACTGCGACTGCGACTGCGACTGAGACTTCGACTGGAGTTGAGACTGGGACTGCGACTGCGACTCCGACTGGGACTTCGACTTGAGCAAAGGTCAGTTCATGGTACAAGTCGCAGCTCTCAGCTCCCAGCTCCCAGCTCCCAATGAGACTCTGCCGCAATTTTTATTTACCTTTTATATGCGATATGAGAGTTCTGCTCAGGTTTTGTATTATGCTCTAAGCGATTTCCGTTGCTTTTCTTTTTATTTTTCTTTTCTTTGGCTTTGTTATTGTTGCTGCTGTTGTTGTTGTTGCAACATGGAACGTGAGAATTTAATATTTCTTTTCATTAGCCATGGTCCTAGCCTGGTTCACCTTGGAATGGGCACGCTGAGTGGAAGCTGCAGTTGAAGCTGGAGTTGGAGTTGGAAATGGAGTTGGAGTGTTGAAGTTGCAGCTCTAAATTTGCTGTAACTAGCTGTGAGGCTGGCGACACTTAAAAATTTCATGGTTCTATTTAAGAGATACCAAAAAAATGAAAGAAACCTTAAGCAAATGCCAAATAAATGATGCCAAAAGGCCAAGGGCAACAGTTGATTTGAAGCTGAGATTTGAGAACTTTGCCAGATGAAATGAATTATTAGGTTAAAATATTAACAAATGACAGTTTCAAATATATAATTTATAAATGAAAACGCATAGTTTTCACAACTGTTGCAGTGGCAAATATAAGCAGCAAAATGTAGAGCATTTTTTTTAGATTTTTTCAGCTTTTTTTCACTTTAATCTTTGTCTCATTTTTTATGCTTGCTGTTTAAGCCACACTTAAGCTTCGCTTTTGGCCGCTTTTATAATGCATTTGCAGAGCTCGTTATGCTGCTCATTTCGACAGCTTTGAAGCGCTAAAAAGAAATTATGACAATTAAGCGAAGCAGGCGTCAGGAAGCGTCGCAAACCGCAGCATAAATCTGCTTAAGTCCAGTCACTGGCACGACTACCTCTCGACGAGGGATAGCGGGAGGGAGAGGGAGAAGGGGAGCGGGATTGTGACCACACGCTGACAGCCATTGTGGTCATGGCTTTAATTACTGAACGTGGCTGCAGCCAACTTTTTGGCCACCTGCTGCATGCTTTACGAGCTTATAGCTCATATCTTAGCCATTGGCCATAGACCCATTGCCTGATCTGAAGTTTATTCACTTGTTAGCTTTAGTTTAGTTGAGTTGAGTTGAGTTGAGTTGGTAACTCAGCGTGTCGCCTCATCAGTGCTCGCCTTTTATGGCATTCCTGCATTAAAATTTCCTTCTTCTCATATCATACGATTCGCATTTGAATACATCTATGGCAAAGCCGAAATTTATGCGACGCCACTAAAAGCTCCAACTTTATCCATAAACGCGTCAACTTGCAAGGATGCCCAATCAGTTTGTTGTCTAAGTTGTGTCACGCACTTTCTACACCCGTCCTAGGAGTGCAAGCACAAGGCATTTTAGCCGCATACCGGGTTTGTTTAATTTAAATGTATTTATGCAGTTATGATTGGATATATATAAGGGGAATGTAACTGAGATAATACATATTTCATTTGTTTTATTTATATCTCGCACTTTTTATACCCGTCCAAAGAACAGCAAAATCATTTAAGCATTATAAAAGGCTTTGTTTTATTATAATATATTTATGATTTTAGATTTGAAATAATATCTAAGTACTAAATGAAGTTAGCAAGAAATTTCATATATATTTCATTAGTTTAATTTATATCTCGCACTATTTATACCCGTCCAAAGTACACTAAAATCATTTAAACATTATAAGAGCCTTTGTTTTAAAAAATAAATAAATATATAAATAATATGGTAGAAGTATCTAAGAACTAAATGCAGTTAGCAAAACATTTCACAAATATTTAACTAGTTTTATTTATATCTCGCACTTTTATACCCGTCCCAAGAACAGCAAAATCATTTAAGGCATTATAAGAGGCTTTGTTTTAATAAATAAATAAATATATAAATAATATGGTAGAAGTATCTAAGTACTAAATGTAGTTAGCAAGAAATTTCATTTATATTTCAATAGCTTAATTTATATCTCGCACTATTTATACCCGTCCAAAGTACACTAAAATCATTTAAACATTATAAGAGGCTTTGTTTTAATAAATAAATAAATATATAAATAATATGGTAGAAGTATCTAAGTACTAAATGTAGTTAGCAAGAAATTTCATTTATATTTCAATAGCTTAATTTATATCTCGCACTATTTATACCCGTCCAAAGTACACTAAAATCATTTAAACATTATAAAAGGCTTTGTTTTAATAAATAAATAATATATAAATAATATGGTAGAAGTATCTAAGTACTAAATGCAGTTAGCAAAGCATTTCACAAATATTTAACTAGTTTTATTTATATCTCGCTTTTTTTATACCCGTCCAAAGAACAGCAAAATCATTTAAGCATAATAAAAGGCTTTGTTTTATTATCATATCATTTATGATTTTATAGTTATAATAATTGAGGAAGTATCTAAGTACTAAATGCAGTTAGCAAATCATTTCACAAATATTTAACTAGCTTTATTTATATCTCGCACTTTTATACCCGTCCCAAGAACAGCAAAATCATTTAAGCATTATAAGAGGCTTTGTTTTAATAAATAAATAAATATATAAATAATATGGTAGAAGTATCTAAGTACTAAATGTAGTTAGCAAGAAATTTCATTTATATTTCATTAGTTTAATTTATATCTCGCACTATTTATACCCGTCCAAAGAATAGCAAAATCATTAAAGCATTATAAAAGGCTTTATTTTAATAAATAAATAAATATATAAATAATATAGTGGAAGTATCTAAGTACTAAATGCAATTAACAAGATATTTCAAATATATTTCATTACCTTAATTTATATCTCGCACTTTTTATACCCGTCACAAGTACACTAAAATCATTTAAGCATTATAAAAGGCTTTACTTTATTAAATAAATAAATATATAAATAATATAGTGGAAGTATCTAAGTACTAAATGCAATTAACAAGATATTTCAAATATATTTCATTACCTTAAGTTATTTTATCTCGCACTTTGCTTATACCCGTCACAAGTACACTAAAATCATTTAAGCATTATAAAGGCTTTCTTTTAATAAATAAATAAATATATAAATAATTTGGGGAAAGTATCTAAGGACTAAATGCAGTTAGCAAGAAATTTCACATATATTTCATAAGTTTAATTTATATTTCGCACTTTTTATACCCGTCCAAAGAACAGCAAAATCATTTAAGCATTTTAAGAGGCTTTCTTTTAATAAATAAATAAATATTTAAATAAAATGGTGGAAGTATCTAAGTACTAAATGCAGTTAACAAGATATTTCAAATATATTTCATTAGTTTTATTTATATCTCGCACTTTTTATACCCGTCCCAAGTACACTAAAATCATTTAAGCATTATAAAGGGCTTTCTTTTAATAAATAAATAAATATTTAAATAAAATGGTAGAAGTATCTAAGAACTAAATGCAGTTAGCAAAACATTTCACAAATATTTAACTAGTTTTATTTATATCTCGCACTAATTATACCCGTCTAAAGAACAGCAAAATCATTAAAGCATTATAAAAGGCTTTGTATTTTATTATCATATATTTATGATTTTAGATTTGAAATAATATCTAAGTACTAAATGCAGTTAACAAGATATTTCAAATATATTTCATTAGTTTAATTTATATCTCGCACTATTTATACCCGTCCAAAGAACAGCAAAATCATTAAAGCATTATAAAAGGCTTTATTTTAATAAATAAATAAATATATAAATAATATGGTAAGTATCTAAGTACTAAATGCACTTAGCAAGAAATTTCACATATATTTCATAGGCTTAATTTATATCTCGCACTTTTTATACCCGTCACAAGTACACTAAAATCATTTAAGCATTATAAAGGGCTTTCTTTTAATAAATAAATAAATATTTAAATAATATGGTGGAAGTATCTAAGTACTAAATGCAGTTAACAAGAAATTTCACATATATTTAATTACTTTTATTTATATCTCGCACTTTTTATACCCGTCCAAAGATGCAAGTAAGTATTTAATGCAGTTAGCAAACCATTTAAAATATATTTCATTACTTTTATTTATATATCGCGCTTTTTATACCCGTTTAAAGAACATTAAAGGCAGTTTAGCAATTTAAAAAGTTTTGTTTTATTAAGATATTCTTATTTTGGATCTAAAATAAAATAAGTGAAAGTATCTAGGTATCCAAGGCAGTTAGCAAAACGTTTAAAATATATTTCTTTAGTTTTGTACATATCTCGCGCTTTTTATGTTGACAGCACGGGTATTACATAGTCGGTTTGCCTTCAATCATTTGTCGAATACTTCTGATAATTCTTATACTATCTCTGCTCTTCTTTCAATCTATATACGATGGTCTCAGAATATATTTAAAATAGGATTATATAATATAAATATTAAGACAATTGATCTGAATAACAATTATTAAACTCTTTTTCAGTTAAGTTCTGTTATAACTAAGATAGCTTATCAAAATATCGTTTTACAGCACTTTTGAAGTCCAAGTTATGCTTAGCACGGGTATTTCCTAGTTGTGCTTAGTAATTTACTGCTCTGCCATATTTAGTTCTCCATTTGTTGGGCCTATTCGTCGCATAGCTCATTTCATCAAATTGCCTGCGATAACTATAAAATTTTACAGCATTTTCACCAATGAACTCAATTCATTTCCGAGTTGAAAGTTTCTTTTGCCCTTCCCCAACCGACTGCCCCCCGCTTTCACGCTGCTGCAGGGGGAATGGGCGCTGCATAAACAAGTCAACAACTGTTTTCTCAGCTTGGCAAATTTACAGACGATATTTTCATTACATTATTTGCGATGCCATTAAAATCGATTTTGGCCAAGCGAAGAAGAACTTTTGGGCCAACTGTCATTAGCATTGTTAGTGCACGAAGTAAAACTTTATCAATTTGTGGGCGTGGCTTGTGCTAATAATTTATGCCAACCCCAAGATAATGGGCATCGTTCGTCCAACATGACTCATCAGTCGTGAAGTTTCGTAACGCCCCTCGGCCGGGGCAACCTCCCACTGGGGATTTATATCCATTTGTGTCTCTGTGTCTCTGTGTCCATTCATGGCATTCGAAGCGATGGATGTTTGTCTTCATTTCCGACGCTTAACTCTGATTGACATTCATGCCCCATCATTTATTCATTTGGGCGCCGTTTTAATCCCGACAACTTCACAGTTCGAGAAGTCCTTGCTGCGCGCTCCTTTTGCCGAAAATTTAATTGACTGCCAACTCAGAAATTGGCAGCCCACAAAAGTGGCTGCAATTGTTGGCGAGCTGACAAATATTGGCACTGCCATTAGCCGGCCGGAAGTTGTCTAAGTTGCCCCTCCCCTCTACACAGTCTTCACACTTTCCACACTCTTCAGCTCCTTCTCAGACTTCTTCCAGCTCGTAGATTGCTCTGATTTTTTGACTGCTTCCATTTGTTGCGGCGGCTGCTGCGCAATTTGCTGTGATTTGCAAGCCTCTCATATGACTGCCTTACAGGAGGGGGGAATGCGGGTTGGGGAATCCCCCTCTCGATGGGGTTGTTATGCGCTCTTTCGGCAATTAACTGTTCCATTGTTTGTCCCCCCCTTGTCAACTAGCCCCCCCACAAAACAGAGCCTGAAGCAGTTGGGCTGCAGTTGAGCGCAGCTGTTGAGATTTTTATAGCCTGCAAATTGGGTTAGTATCTTTGTAACTGTTAACAGGCATACACTTTACATAGACACAGAAATAGACATACCTAACACATGCTGCTCGACTTGAACATACCCTGTTCTGATGTTGTAAAGTCTGCTTAAGTTTGTCTGCTTCTAAGCTTAAGCAAAGCTGAGTTGAGTTCAGATTTATGTAAGATTTCCAAGTTCGCTTAATATTTGTATATATCCGACTATCAAATACCCTATATTCTCCTAATGCAACTGAATTCAATTAAAGGTTTGCCTGTTTTCGAGCATTGACATTTACTTTAGAGACTTTAAGCAGAATAGAAGAGAAAGTAGATGTAAACTTTCAATTACACACTATTACATACCCTGTAAACTGAAATAGGTGTTCTCTGTGCCTTTATCTCTTCAATTTATCTGCTACAACGATAGATATAGAATATAGATAAGTCTTGTATTTTAAGCACAACACTCAGTATTCGACTAGAGCATACCCTGTTTTGCCGTTGTAAAGTCTGTTTAAGTTTGTCTGCTTCTAAGCTCAAGCAAAGCTAAGTTGAGTTCAGATTTATGTAAGATTTCTAAGTTCGCTTAATATTTGTATCTATCCGACTAGCATATACCCTATATTCTCCTAATGCAACTCAATTCAATCAAAGGTTTGCCTGTTTTCGAGCATTAACATTTGCTTAAGTAGAATAGTAGAGTAGTAGAGTAGTAGATGTAAACTTTCAATTACACACTATTACATACCCTGTAAAATGAAATAGGCCTTCTCTGTACCTTTATCTCTTCAATTTATTTGCTACAACTGATAAACTATAGCAGTGCAGTCTATGTGCAGTAGTTAAGTCTAGTATTTTAAGCACAGCACTCAGTACTCGACTAGAGCATACCCTGTTTTGCTGTTCTAATGTCTGCTTAAGATTGTCTGCTTCTAAGCTTAAGCAAAGCAGAGTTGAGTTCAGATTTATGTAAGATTTCTAAGTTCGCTTAATATTTGAATCTATCCGACTAGCATATACCCTATATTCAGCTGCAATTCCATACAAATTGTTGCCTGCTTTTAACCATTGACATTTACTTTAGAGACTTTAAGCAGAATAGAAGAGAAAGTAGATGTAAACTTTCAATTACACACTATTACATACCCTGTAAACTGAAATAGGCCTTCTCTGTGCCTTTATCTCTTCAATTTATCTGCTACAACTGACAAACTATAGCTGTGCAGTCTATATCCATTAGATAAGTGTAGTACTTTAAGCACAGCACTCGGTATTCGACTAGAGCATACCCTGTAGTTAGCAATTTGCAACCTACTTGTACTTGCAATAACTCTACAACAAATATTATAACTTATTATGATTCAACACCACATTATACCCTGTCTCAACATGACAATGGGGCATATATGCACCGTTCTTCTACAACTCTAATTAACTTAATTTTTTTCCATTTCAACTAATTTCATTACTCGTTTTTCGGCCTTCACTTTGTCAAAGAGCCAAAGTCAAGTGCAGCCAGTGTGAAAAGTGTTTTTCCTTTCAATTTTCCGTAAAAAGTATTTGCAATTAATTAAATGAAAACCATTTTCTCATTCTCCTTCTTTATCCGCTTCCCCTTGCCCCCTGCTCATTCTCGTTTCAATGCGACTAACTGATGTTTATCAATGGCAACAAACAGAGAAGAAAATGGAGGAAAAGAAGAAAAACAAGGGGGAAACCGTGTTGGAAATGCAAGTTTAGTAAACAGCTTGCAACTTGACCAGCTGCATATGTTGACAATGTTTGCGTGTTGCGTGTTGCTCTCTGTTAGCCAGATTTGTAAGCCATTGTGTTGCTGCTCTTGGCCCTCTTCCGCTGGTGCTCAGCCCGATAGTTGGCAATGCCTTTGCGAGCCATCTGCACCATTTGCTGGCCCACCTCGAGCATTGTTTTCAGCTCGAACTTAATCCGTTCCCGGGTCTCCTCCACGTAAAGTAGCCAGCCACCCAGATACCCGGCAATGCCCGCGACCTCCTGCACCTTCGTCTGCGCAAAGAACTCCGTGTACACATAGGTGTGTGCTATGCCCACAGACAGCAGGGCAATACACATCCAAAATTTAGAAGACATTCTTAGGTATTATACTATATCTATATATATATAAATAAATATCTAGAGTTATCGAGAATTCAGTGTGTAGAGTAAGCTAAAGAAAAGCACTCGATATGACATGATTTCATCTGTTTCGAAATGAGTTTCCAGGCTGTCTGAGCCCTGGCTTAAATGTTCTTGGCCATAAAGTGTCAAAAAGTATGCTACAACAATGTGGCAACTGAATCTGAACGTGCAACGGCACAAAACTCCTGCATTTGTTCAACTGTTGACGCGGCTCGAGCGTTGAGTAAAGAGGAAGAGGAGAGAGAGAGAGAGAGCAGAGAGAGCAGAGAGAGCAGAGAGAGCAGAGAGAGCAGAGAGAGGAGAGAGAGGAGAGAGAGAGTACTCTCGTTCACACTTTTATCTTTAGTAACTTCCACTGAAATGACTATCCACTCATATGTTTTCTTTATGATTTTCACGCCGCGGAAAATGCTGCAAAAAAAAAATAAAATAAAAACAAAAAACAAATGCAATACAAATAATAAAAGCGGAATTTAATAAATGAAATGCGACTAAAACGAACTGCAAATACTCTACTTACTGTGCCAAATAAATATATTAAAATGAATACAACTTTGCTTTACTTAAGTTTACTATATAATTGTTATTTTAAATAAATGCAAATGTATTAAATAAAATAACAAATAGATTATCTCTTTGCTAGTTAGAAATATTAAAAGTTATTGTTATATTAATAAATATTATTTTGTTATTAAAGCTGTACTTATAACTTACTTAACTCTGCTTTCTTTCATATTAATTTGTTATTAAAGCTGTACTTATAACTTACTTATTGTTATATTAATAAATATTATTTTGTTATTAAAGCTGTACTTATAACTTACTTAACTCTGCTTTATTTCATATTAATTTGTTATTAAAGCTGTAATTATAATTTACCTAACTCTGCTTTCTTTCATATTAATTTGTTATTAAAGCTGTTCTTATAATTTACTTAACTCTGCTTTCTTTTTGTGCTCTACTCAACTGCTGCTTTAATCCTTTTTGTAGCTCTAAGTTGTGTTAAACTTGTCATTAGTTTCTATATTTTTCTTGCTGGAATATCTGAATAAAATTACTCAAAATATAATATAATATATATAATATAATATATATATAATATAATATAATATAATATAATGTAATATAATATAATATAATATAATCACAATAATTGTTAAAGAAAATCTCATTAAAACTTTAGCAACTTGTTTAAGTTTGTTAAATTTTTAGCAGGGGAAAAATCGTATTATGTGAGTTTAGAGAAGTTTTTCTTGTATTAATTTATAATATATATGATGTTTAATTCTATTATATTTAAAGTAAATTGTACTAATAATCTTTTCCTACAAATCAAAGGCAGCTTTGGAGTAGTTTAAGCTGCTCTTATTGGGTTTAATAAAGGAAGCACAAACCTTTTCTTTGACAAGAAAGAGACATAGAATTGTTGAGGAAATCTTCCATTACCAAATCAATCAATTTATTTATATAGATTTTACTTACCTTTACAGCTTTTATTGTGAAGCACAAACCTAGTTGCTGGCCCTGAGAACTCTCTCTCTCTCACTTTTTGTTAGAGTATTTGGCAACTTGTCGAGCCAAATAGAAAAGTTCATTGCAAAAACATTTTTGCCACATTAACGCTTGCACACGCCCGTGCCATTTTGTGCCGTGTGTTGAGCACACACACACACACACACACACACACACACACACACACCAGACACACACCCAACACACACAACACACATACACACTCACACACAGGCACACACCTACACATTAATAACTTTTTTATGGCGGTCACATAAAAACGCAACAAAACTCGCTGCCATATTGAATGTGCTTCTTCTTCTTGTTGTTGTTGTTGTTGCTCCTGCTGTAGTTGTTCTTGTTCTTCTTCTTGTTGTTGTTTCTGCTTTTTCTCTATTTTCGTTTCATTTTTTTCGTTCTGCTTTTGGCTGCGCTGCAGTCGTTGGAGTTGTTCTTGTTAATGTTGTGCTTTTAGTATTTGTTGTAGTTGTTAAATCGCACACGTGTTTTGTAAAACAGCGGCATATCCTTCACATGCTTGCAGCGACATGTTCTGCTGTGTGCGTGTGCAGTGCTTTTGGCGGTTAGAGCGAGACGGAGATGGAGACAGAGATGGAGATGGAGACGGAGACAGCGGAAAGAAAGCGAAGGCGAAGCGCTGCAACAAAGCAGCTCAGATTTCTGGCCGTCGCTTTTAACTGCAATTTGTTGCGCACCTACGCTTGCCCCTCCCTCCACACTTCTCACTCCTCGCTTCCTCTCTCTCTCGCTCGCTTCCCCCCTGCTGCCTGCGTTTATGTGCAGTCGTCCTGGATTTTATTTGAGGCCAGCCAGTGCACACATGTTGTTCAGTTTCACTGTGTTGGTCGCTTTTATAGCCGGAGTATTTAGAAAACAAGTGTAATCAAAATTATATGGGCGTGTGCGGGTGCGGGTGCCTGTTGAAGAGGGGGAGGTGGGGGGGGGTGTGTGTGTAGTAGTAAATGTGGGTGGTCTTCTGGTCTGCCTCGTAAATATCAACGCTTATGGCCATGTGGCCCAAGCAAGAGCTAAGCTGCAGCAGCGTGGTGGGGGAGAGGAAGCATAAGAGAGAGAGAGGGGGAGAGGGAGAGGCAGAGAGCGAAAGGGAGTTGCTCTTCTAGCAAAAGGTTTATGCTCTTGCTGCGGCTGCTGGCAAGTTATGATTGAATTTGAAGCTGCTTTGTGGGCAACGCTTTGCGAGTGTGTTTACTGTGTGTATTTGTGTGTGTGTGTTTGTGTGTGTTTGTGTGTGGTATAAGCCAGCGTTACAGCTGCTTGTAATGGGAAAAGTTTTAGCCAAAAAAACATGGGACAAGTGTTTGTGGTTATTGTCGGAATTGCAATTAGTTGAAGATGAGCCGCAAATATTGCAGCTAACATTAAATAGGGCTCGTAATAAAGTGTCTGATGATGACCAACTAATGCTTCACACTTGCACATCGTAGTTTACTTAGTGCTTGATGCATCTGTTACAGTTACAGTTACAGTTAGTTTTTGCTAGGGAAATCACTTGTTTGTTGCCTTAACTCTGCTGCTTGCCTAGAGATTTGAAGAGTTTATTTAAAAGAATAACTTAATATTTGGATTTATAAGCACAATTGTTAACTGAAAGAGAGAGGGAGAAAGAGAGAGGGCGAGAGAGAGCGAGACAGAGAGAGAGAGAGAGAGAGAGAGAGAGAGAGAGAGAGCGAAAGTAGCTAGTTTCAATAAGAAATGCATTTGTGTTTCAGTCTTTAACAATAAAATAAAGTTTTATTTGTTCATATTTGTTTATCTGTTTTCATGCCATTTGCTTTTGTTGTTGTTTAATATGTATACACGCACATACACTTATATAATTGTTTGTTTGTTTTGTTTTGTTTGTTCGCTAAATGTTCATATTCGTATTGAGTTCTATTTTATTTTACAGCGATTCTAATCGAATTGTAATTGTAATTGCCATAGAAATGCATTTTCTTACGCCTCGATTGTTCACTTAAATGCTATATTTAAATTTGTAAATATTTAAATTTGCCAAAAACAGAAAGAAAAAAAATAAACACACAATTAAAATATGCTTGACAATGGAAATTGCAAAACAATTAAATTCATCAACAAATATACGTAAAATGGCAGTTATTGTTGCTTAATTGTAGTTCTCACTTAATTAATTAATTATGCATAATTTTTTTTTCATTTTTATTTCACATTGTATAGGTAGGGTGTTCTATAGGAGGGGGAAGTTCTTAAGTGTTATGACTACAACGTCATTAAAAATGTAATAAACAAAACGCGTTTGGCTTTAAAACTGAATTAGTTTAACAAATACATACATACATAATAATAAATATACAAGTATTATGTAATTATAATTATAATTACAGACTCTAGTTACACATCTAATTTACTTCACTTTAAACGCTTTAAGTTTAGCACATGGAGGACATTTATTTGCTACATAATACATTTATCATTTCTATATAGTAGTTTCTTTTCATACATTCAAATAGTTATATTGTTTATTAATGATTTAATTGTTTCTCTTTAAATTTGCGTTAAATATTGTGTATTTTTTTACATTTATTTTATATATTTTTTTAACATATTTCTCAAGTGCAATTTGACAAGTTGACAGCGGATGCAATGATCTCTATGGAATCTCAGAAGCTGTGTTTACTTTCTACAGTTATACATATATATATATATAAGTATATATATGTATATACATGTATATATATGCCTATATATGTGTTTTAGTTTATTAATTGTTGGGCACATTTAAAGCTTTCACAAATCATATGAAATTCTGCATTGCAAATTCGACATAAATGCAAATTGAATGCGTTGTCTGTGGCGTGAAAATGAGCAGGAAAATGAGGGAGTTTTCATGAAATGCACACATGTAATTAACGCAAATGGAAATCGTTTTAATGTTGTTGAGTGAAAGCTGCTATTGATAACAACTAGAATGCGCTAAAATACTAGCATAAACTAGGCTTAAACTTACTAACTATTCTTTTCATTTTCAACTTATGCGTATAGTTTTGGTTCAACAAGAAAGCCAGGCTTGAGCTTTCGTAGTATAACTAAATATTAAACAATAGTTTTTGATTTTACTGGTGGGGGAAGGCGGTAGCAATTGAGTGGGAGTAAGCGAAACAGGGAGAGCGAGAGACAGGGAGAGACAGAGAGAGCGAGAGAGTTGGAGATGAACTTTATACAAAGTTGTATGAGGTTTGCTGAATGCTTGCGTTGGTGCGCGGTGCGCGGTGCGCGGGGTGGGAGTGCAGGGGAGTGACTTGCATGACTCTACGTGCTAAACGCCAAGTAACTCTCGTTAGCCGCCGCCTCAGCCGCCACCGCCGCCGTCTCATACTAGACATACGCCTGGGGCCGTGTGCGCGGCTCCTTGCCCTGCAATCTCTCCACAAAGTTGCGCCAGCTGACCATGGTCTTGCTGGAGTACAGCCACACGCTGGACGTCACGCCCACGAGCATGGAGCAGAGATACTTGACCATATAGATCTGGAATATGGGACGTGCCTCGGCAGTGCCAGGCGGCCGGGCAGCGGGGCAGGGTATCGAGAAGGGTTTGCATATGTCGCGATGCCATTGAATCATCCATTCGTCAAAGTTGTAATACTCATAGAACAGGCAGCCCAGTAGTCCCAGGGCGGGCAGTATGAAGAGACCCGAGAAGAATCCAATGCGCAGCATAAGACGCTCCAATTTGTCCGTACGCTTTCCATCCGTCTTCATCACGGTGCGTATGCGAAAGAGCGAGATGAAGCCAGCGAGCAGAAAGAGAGCGCCAATCGAGAGGTAAATGCAGAGCGGCAGTATAAGAAAGCCGCCCAGGGAGTGTGTGTCCAGTTGGCCCACAAAGCAGACGCCCGAGAGTATGTCGCCTGCAAAGAGAGAGCAAAGAGAGAACATAATTAGTAAAGCTTTTAATGAAAGAGAGTGTGAGAGAGCGAGTTCATATTGAATTTTAGATCATAGCTGTATAATAAGATATCTAAATGAAAACAAAGGCAGAGGAATAAGATTAGCAGTGAGACAAGTAAGTAAATAAATGTGAGCAGTAGAGCAGAAGAAGAAGGGAGAGAGAGAGAGAGAGAGAGCAAGTTCATATGGAATGGAAGGAAATAACTGTATAATAAGATAACTAAATGAGAACAAAGGCAGAGAAGTAAGTTTAGAAACAAGTGTTGAATTAAATGTAAGCATTAAAGAAGAAGAGCGGAGAGAGAACAAGGGAATTGATTTGAAAGGAAAAGAAGGAACTCTGAATTAAGAAATGATGATGAGTTGCCGAGATAGAAAGAAGGAGACAGCAAAGTATATCAAAGAAATGCAACGCATGGAGAGTTATAAGATAAGATAAGAGTAAAGGGAAAAGAACTTGAAGGAGTGAATTCGCAGTGGGAAGGAATAAGGAAAGTGCGAGAGAGAGAGAGAAAGAGAGAGTATAAAGAAAGGAGAAATTATAAAGTAAAGGAATATATTGCTAGCATATAAATCAAAAGTTTAAATAAGTCAAAGAACTAGAAATAGAGACGGGGGATTCTGTACAGAGATTAGAACAAAATATAAATATAAATAAATAAAGTCTAATATAAATATATAATTAGAACAAAATATAAATAATTCTAGAGTAGAAAACAATGTAAATACAGAAAGAAAGGGACATCAAAGTAACTCAAATGTATGTAATGCAATAAAAGATATTTATTATAAAGAGGGAAATAATATCATTGATAGAATAAAAGCGATTAAAAAGCAAAAGAATTCTATTATTAAAATAAATAAAATACAGATATTTGTAGAATATAAAACAAGTGTTTAAATAAGTTTAACAACTGGAGATAGAGAGAGAGAGAAAGAGAGAGAGACATAGAGAGATAGTCAGACAAGAGTCTCTAGAGAGATTATAAATGGATTGATTTGAGAGTAAACAAAAGAACTCTGGAGTAGGAAACAATTTTAATGCTTAAATATATAAAGAAAGAAACAGGAAAGAATCTCAAAGGAAACAGGAAAGAATCTAGAAGAGAAGGTAGTGAAAAAACTATAAGAAATATAATAAATTAGATATATACTACAAAAAGAATAATTAATTCAAGCAAAGAGACTCTCATATTGAGAGAGACATTTGAAATGCAGAGAAAGTTGAGCTTGTTAGAGAACTTAAATGTGGCGAGGCAAAGAATCAATATAACTGGAGACTTGGTGACTTCGGACCGCAAATATGTGAGTTGCAACCACTTTTGCTTGTTAGCCAGAAATGCATTTAGTTGTGAGCTATCCGCAACGTGTGGCAAGCAAAGTTTTGGCCAAATGCAATGCCAAATAGCAAAATGGCAGCAGCATAAATAGAGTTGTTCAAGTGGCATGTAGCATGTAGCATGTTGTATGTTGCATGTTGTATTTGTATTAATATTCGACATTTGATGTCTGCATTCAGCAAGCAGCAAATGCAGCAAATGCTGCACACAAATATTTGTGGCAAATACTTGATTAATGCGAGCGAGCGAGATGCAGTTAGTGTTGTTAGGGGGAGGGGGGCAAGGGGCAGATAAACAATGCTTAAATTTACTTTTACCTTTTTGGGTAAATATTTACACAATGATTGTTGCTTAAACAGCAACAGAGGAATCAACTCAACGTAGTTCAAAGTCGAAACTGCCGACGCTTGTTTAAACAATTTACAATCTACTACAAATACCCCCCGCTTCCCCCTCTTTGGCGCTGTAATACCCTCAGATATATATGTATATATATATATGTATATATATACTGTGCTGTTGACACCGACACAAATCGAAGTGAGTGACTGACGTGCCACAAGAGTTGAAGTTGAAGTTGAAGTTGGAGTTGAAGTCAGCGAGCAAGTTGAAGTTGCTCGTTTGCTTTGCTCATTAGCGCTATTTATAAACATGTTACAGGTATACTTCCCTCTCTCTCCCTCTCCCTCTCACTCTCTCTGTATCTTTGCTGCCTTCTGCATTATATCCGCTCGTAAATTATCGATTAGCTGCTGCACATCGACTCCCCTCGTATTTTATATGACACGCTAATTCAGTTTTCACTTGAGACACTCGAGCCACAACTTATTAACGCCCGATTGACTTGTGAATACTTTCAATTAATTAATTTGTGCACAGCTATCTTTAGCCATTAGCCACGCTAATTAGCTGCATTTGTCTAAATTCATTCTTATAAAATTAACAATTATTATACAAGTTAAACAATTCAAATGCAACTCAACTAATTCAAGTTAAACGATCTCATGTGCCGCAAACAGGCAACAGATGGCGCCACTGTGTTCGCTGCAGCTGCCAGCAGAATATGTGGAAATATAATTCCTGGCCATAAAAGCCAGCTGAGCTGCAGTTCTTTAGCAAATTAAGCGAATCGAAATTTATAAGCGCCTGGAAAATGCAGATAAACGAATACAATAAATAACCTCAAAGAGCTCGAGCAGCAGCAGGGGAGGAGGCAGTGGAGGGGGCAGCGCTAGGAATGCCGCTTAAATGGCTTAAAAAGTGCCAGCAAGAGGGAGGGAGGGGCAACGACCGGAGGGAAACTGAACATCAAAGCGCGCCAATTGAATTGAAAAGCTAAAAGCGAATGGGTTCCACGTTCCACGTTCCACACTTCACGTTCTACGCTTTGCGTCCCACGTATTAAGCGATTTCCGCCACTGAAAACTTGCAAATAAATCAGAGTTGCATGGAGTCTAAGAGCGAGAGCGAGAGCGAGAGAGAGAGAGGTGTAGTGTGGTGTGAGCGGTTGGGATATAGAGAGCGGCAATGCCACCTGCAGATGGAACGGCTACCGCTCGATTTGTGTCTCGATATTGATCTTAATTTTGCGGCAGAAGAGCAAAGGACGGCAATGATAACGGACAGAGCGACAGAAAGATAGAGAAATAAAGAGAGAGGAAGAGAGAGGAAGAGAGAGGGAGAAAGAGATAGACAAGCTAAAGTGAAATGAAATGATATTGAAAGCAAACCGGCAGAAGACTTGCCAAGGCGATCACAGATCAAGCCACTGCAGAGGAGGGAAGGCTGCGATAGAGGGGAGTGGGAATGGGGGCTGGGGAGTCTGCACACTATTGATAAATGAAGAGCAGACAATTTGCTGTTGACGCTGGCAGTGGAACCAGTTCCCGCTGCAGCTTTAGCTCCAGTTCTGGCGAGGTCCTTTCAAAGCGAAAAACCCGTTTTGAGTGCCAACCTTTGTTGGCCATTTTGGAAAATTGCATTTTGCAGTCAGGCAATGTAGATAAACAAGGGGAGAGGGAGGGGTATGCTGCTGCGGCTGCTGTTGCAGTGACAGCACTGAATTGTCACAGCAGCAACAACAACAACAGCAACAACAACAGCAGCAACAACAACAACAATGCATGTCAATTGTTTTGTATGGCATGAGGAATGCGTGTTGGGAACGGGTTGGGCTCCAATTGTCGGGATGTTGCGTTGACTTTGTGTCTGTCTCTCTGTCTGTCTGTCTGTCTGTCTGTCTGTCTCTCTGTCGCCCTGTCAGCCTGTCCCTCCTCCCTGCGTCTGGCAGTCTTTGAGTCATTTGGGGTCCCGCATGTTGATGAAGTGCAGACAGCAAAATTCCATTTTTAGTCATGCCATTGCATTTGATTATAAACCAAGCCAAACCAAACCAGCAAAAAATGAAAAGAAAAAGTTGTTTTTTTTTATACATTTTGTTGTTGTTGTAAAGAAGAAGAAGAAGCAGCAGCAGCAACAGCAACAGCAGAGACAGCTGTGGTTCTTACAGTCGGTTGTGTTGCCCTGTGGACAAGGAACAAGTTTCGTGTTGAGACAACCACTTCAAAAAGGTGTTAATCTGTTGGCCAAATACCAAAAGTACGACTGCAGTTAGCATCGCTTCTACCTGTTTGCTTTTTGGCCCAATGCGAAGTGCTTTTGTGAGTGAAATTACAGTGCGACTGAAGTGAACAAAGGCAGCGCCTTCTATCTTCTGCCTTCTGCTTCCCCTTCTACTTCGAGTTCTCTAGACTTCATCATATGAAACTGGCCACTAAATGCTGAGACTTGAGTCTGTTGCTGTGCTTCAAATGAGGTGTCAGTTGCTGATTGTCAATCAAAGGGAAGCTTTTGTTGTCTGTCTACAATTAACAGGTGGCCAAACCAAAATCACTTTATATTCTCATCACACAAAAGAAGAAAAATCAAATAAATTGCAGCTCAGAGAGAGAATTGCGTCAAGTTAGTTGAGTTTGCAGTTCAAAGTGTTGAGGATCAAAGCTGTTTCTTATTCATGAAGCTGTTAAAATGAATTTAAGCAATAGTTACAGAGAGAGTGAGTGAGTAGTTACAGAAGAGACAGGGAGAGATAGATATAAAGCTAGTGAGAGCTGCAGGGATACTAGTAATAATATAAAGGCATTTCTTTCTACGTAAACTTGCATACAAAAGTTAGGCTCTAAATTGATTTTTAAGTATATTATTAAATACAGGAATTATGATATATTTAGAGTCAAGGAGATATAAAATATTATATATAATATATAAATAGAGAGACAGGGACATAGAGAGAAAAGAAATACACTTTGATATAATTTAAGCTCTTCTGCAATAATAACAAAGAAAGAACTTGGGAGAGACAGGAAAAGAAATAAAATATCCCTTAAGGTAGAGCTTTCAAGGTACATTCCAGTTCACACAGAAGAGAGCAAGAGAACGCGAATGAGAGAGATACAGAAAGAGAGACATTGTCTTAAAATTTGTGCTTTCAAAGCATATTCTAATTATAAGAAGTAAGTAAGAGAGTGGAATTAAGATACAGGAAATTTCTCTTAAAAATATCGCTTTGAAAGCTTTACTTAAATGAAAAAGAATAAAGAGAGAGTGGAAACATCACTAAAACTTTGTGCTTTCATTCTAATGCAGAAAACTGCAACACACAATAAATTTACAATACTCTGCATAAGAGAACAATAAAAATAGATTCCAGTCAAGTTAATCTATTCTTTAAGAGAAAAACATTTCTGCTTTAAAAGTTGTTTATGGGAAAAGCTTAACTATGAAGAGATAGGGACTATTATCAAGTACATTAAGCTTTAAATGACTTTACCAACTCGAATTAAGCTACAATTGAGCCGCAGCCCGCAGTTTTTGAAGACTTGTTTAACCCTAAATAAGCATAAACTTTGTTACCCCACTTCTCCGCTTTCCCATCACTTAGATAATCGTATCGGAAAGCAACTTTATGACAGTGCTGTCAAAATGTTTATCTAACACTCGAAGAGCGTTCCACAAATAAACTTAATGGAGAGTGAGCAAATATGTGTGTGTGTGTGTGTGTGTGTGTGTGTTTGAGTGTGTGAACGGGGCTAATAAACCAACGATCATAACTACTTTCAACAGTTCTTCAGTGGAAATTGTAGAATGAAATGGGAGCTAAAAGTAACATAAGCAGTTCTGACAATTGTTTTATAATTATTCTATTACAGAGATGAGAGAGAAAGAGCGAGAGAGAGAGAGAGAAAGAAGAAAGAGAGCGCATCAACAGCGAGTAAAATAAAAGGAAAATTGCTTAATTTATGTGTCACTTATCTAAATGGAGCAGAGTTGCCAAGCAAACAGACAGCGAGACAGTAAAAGAGATACAGATAGAGACAGAGATAGCAACAGCAACAGAGAGCAGCCCAATGAAAGTGTCGCTCTGTCTCTCTCTCTATATTATTATTATTTTTATAAAGCCAAGCGATAAGCGAATGACAGGAGAAGTAGCACTGCGAGTAGCAGAGAGAGAGAGAGAGAGAGAAAGGGGATAAACGGGGGGTTGACTTTTGTTGTCTTGTGGCGCAGTAATTAAAATCTTTGGGGGCAGAGTGAGAGCGAGAGAGACGGGCTACAGCTGATGACAATAATCGCGGCGACAACTGCAAAGCGAGAGAAACAACAAGCGATTAAAATTAAATGACAGTTGACAGTTTCATCAGGTGTGTGGAGCAGACGTTAACGTTAACGTTAACGTTAACATATACATAGATAGCATAGATATGGCTACATATGTGTGTGTGTGTGTGTGTGTATGAAGATGTGGAACTGTGGCAATGTGAATATGAGGACAGGATATGCGCCAGGTGAACAGGTGAACAGATGAACAGGTGAGCAGGTGAGCAGCAGGTGAAATGTCATGTCGGGGGATTGCCTTTTCACTAGTCACCTGCTGAATATTGTCAAACAGATTAAAATGGCTTGTTTGACGAGCGAGGAGGGGGATTTCCCTTTGGCTTTGGTTTAAGGAATTTCGCTATTTGAACAACTGATAATACAACATGAGAAGGGTCTTTGAATGCCGTAATTATTTACTTAGTTGCAGATAACTTGATAATGGCACACTTACACCCAGAGCTTTTATCGATTACACATTATCGAAATCTGATATGTTTGTTTGTAAATTGAATTTAGTCTTTCTTTTCAAATACTGTTTTCAAGTTTATATCATTAAATATTCTACTGCTAAGTTTTGCTAAACTTTAACTAAAGAATTGTATTATTAAGTAATCGATTACAATTCGATAAATAACGAATGGCACTTTTGAACAAATTGAAATCGTAAAGAAACTGTTAATAATTGATAAAAATCTATAGGGTTATATAGTAATATATTACAAATGAATTATCGTATATTCGATAAGTATTCAATAAGTAAATAGTTACATAATTAGTTTCTATTTGAATTCTAAATTGTTTTACGTTTTTGTTGATAACTTAAAGGGATATAATTACAGTGTATTAATAGGTATTATATGTTGCATCGATTGTATTCGATAACACAATTACCTAGTTAACGGTGGGCATATTATGGTATACTTGCATTAGGTTAGTATTATAACTTTAAACTATATATACAATATACAATAAAAAACAAATAATCGAATATTCGATAACTATTTGTGTGCTTTAACGTGCGCAAATAACAATTTCCACTCATTTAAGCATCTGTAACAATGTTGCTATTACTTAGCACAAGCTTATATCAATTGTAAGTCTGATAACTCTATTACAGCTATTCGATATACAATATAAGCAATTAATCGAATATACAATAATTATTAATTGGCTTTAAAATGAGCATTTTAAACTTGCAACTCATTTAAGCAACTGTAATAATGTAGCAATAACTTGGTACACGCTCAAATCGGTTATTCGATAACAAATCGATTGCTTAGAAATTGATTTAAAATAGGTTTGCCCCACATTTCGCACCGCTTCACACCTCCAAGAGGTAGACTATGGCAACGTGTGCGTGTCTCGGTATATAAACACTCACAGCTCTCGAGCATTGTGCACATACGTGAGTACACATACATGCGCACATAAGTACATAAGTATTATCGTGGTTACATGTTCTTTTGGCCTTAGTCTTTATCGACAACGCTGGCGACACGTTCTTTCAGCAGTTCCATATGTTCTCCCAAGTACTACCACAAATGTTCCTAACCGCCACTTAAGGCCCCCCTTAAAACACACACACACACGCACACACAGGGGTACACACAGGGGTACACACTCTGACCCCCCTCAGTTGGGTGACAACACTGCGTGGTGCTCTCAGTTGACAGGAACAGGACCCCGCATAGTTGCATTTTGAACTTTGGCAACCAATTTTACAACTGTATGCGATGTGTGTGTGTGCGTGTGTGTGTGTGTGCGTGTGTGTGTGTCAGAGTGTATTTGTGTCCTTGTTTCTACATGCAAATTGAAATTGTTTGCATTGTCTGTGCCTGCCCTCAGCTCTAACCTTGCCACGAGCAGCAACAGCAGCTGCTGCCTCGCTTATTGTTGTTGTCTCTGTTGTTGTTGTTGTTGTTGTTGTTGCTGTTGTTGTTGCTGTCGACACGTAATATAAATTCTCAACAAATTTTAGGCATGTCTGTGCCCCTACCTCGCCACATCATTGATGTCTCGTGGGCTTGTGTTTAATTTTCAAATATTTGCAGCAAATAATCGCAAAATGCGTTGACAACAACACTTAACTTAAATACACAACAACAACAGCAGCAACAACAAGAAGCAGCAGCTTCTACTTGCCACACACAGCTGCAGCTGCCACGCCTGCTGGCCACATTGCGGCCCTCTTTTACTAAATAAAATGTGCCACAAAATGACATTTAATTGTTTTAAAGTTTTTTTTATTTTAACTTTTATAGTAGTTGTTGCTGTTGCTGTTGTTGTTGCTGTTGCTGTTGTTGCTGTTGTTGTTGTTGTTGTTGTTGTTGCTGCTGTTGCTGTTGCTGTTGTTGTTGCTGTTGCTGTTGCTGTTGTTGTTGCTGCTGCTCTTGTTGCTGCTGTTGCTGTTGCTGTTGTTCATGTTGCTGTTGTTGTTGTCTGTTGTGGTGTTCAACGCGCAGGAGGAGCGGAGTCAGCGCTAATGACACTTGTCGCGTGTGCAGATTTCATGTTGTTGCTGTTGTTGCTTTTGCAACGTGCAACATGCGGCATTGTTGCCTACATTTCCATTTCTGCGCATTTCCATATTTAATTGCGCATCTTGATAAACCTCGCCTCACTTTTTTTAACCCCCCCCCCCCCCCACTTTACCCTGCTCACACAGTTGTTGTAGTTTTTGCCTTTGTTATTCATTAGCTGCCTTCGCTGTTGTTGTTCTTGCTGATGCTGCTGCTGTTGTTGTTGCTGCTGTTGTTGTTGTTGTTGTTGCTGCTGCTGTTGCTGTTGTTGCTGCTGTTGACCTCAATTTTTATTGCCTGCCACGTTTTTAATGTCGCGTGTCGCAATTTTTCGCTCTTTTTTTTCAACGTTTTTTTTTTGTTTTTTTTTTGTTTAACATTTGTTGTTGTTTATTTGGCACTTGTGCAACAGTTTGTTGAACTTTTTGATTGGATTAAGTGCTTTTTAGAATTGACAACGCCACGAAAAGTGGCACAATTAAGAGTCTGAAATTATTAATGGCTTTTGGCAATTGAAGATGCGATTTAAGCAGATGATGATGACGATGATGATGATGATGTTGATATTTTGACTTCAACTCTCAAGAGTTGAAAAGTTTTGAGCGCATTTAATTATTTAAAAACTGAGTAAAAGAAAAGCGCAACAAATGAGGGAAAAAAAACCCATTTAAAGTGTTCATAAATCTGTTGATATTTGCACTTTAAATTTAATAAATTAAATTCAGCTTAACAGCATTTATTTGCAGTATTTATTTATAAATATAACAATTATTGAATCAGCTATGGCAGTTTGAAGTTTTCAACTTAAGTAAACAAAGTTGAATGCAAAACAAATTGCGAGATCAAACAATATTTAAATTGACTTTTAGCATGAAAATCGTTTAAGTTTTAAATTAAAATTCTTGTAAATTTGATAACTTTTTAATATATTTTGTAAACTTAAATGAAGAGCAGAAAGTCTTTGTTTGTTTAAAGAATTTGTGGCATTAAATAGTATTTATTTGCTGCTGATATCTTTGCTGTTATTGCTGCACTCATTCATGGCATTCATGAGTGTTATTCATGGTATTCACTCAGTCAATTGCTGGCCAGTTATGCTAGCTCGGTTTCATGCGGAAGTTTTGCACTTCATTTCAACTTTAGCAGCATTTTCAAAAGGCAAATACTACGCACACACTCACACACACATATATACTCAACACACACACACACACACGCACTCACACATACATACAGCAGCAGAAATGCCGCTTAGACATGCATAAATTACACGTGACAGGACACGATGCGAGTTGACGCATCCGGGGCATGTGCTCACATCCTGTCCTGTGCTCTGCTGTCCCGAGCAGAGTTGCCCATGTCCTGGCAGAGGCAGAGGTAGAGCATACACAACACAACACAACACAACACACGCACGCATTCCCGCCATTTTCCTCGCAATTTTCATTTGTTTTTTCTGCTGCATATTTAAATGTCGACCCCAAAAACCATTACCAACTTGCTATGTAAGTTATGCGACACCCCTAAGGCAGAGCAGCAGAGTGAAGAAGAGAGAGGGGGAGAAAGAGAGAGAGAGAGAGAGATAGATATATAGAAAGAGAGAGGCGTGCGCTGCTCAGCTAACCGCAGGCATTCAACGTGGCGTATGCTTGACATTAAGTGTGTCGCCCTTTCCCCCCTTTCCACTTTCCTCTTCCCCCTTTCCCCTACATCCTCAACCACACCTCCACGCTCATAATGCGAGGTGCCAGAGTAATTAGTGCTGCACTGAGCACTTGTACCTGTTCATATTGTACGCCTGCTCATACAATTGTCGCCACTACATTCCCCGTCCAGCGTGTGGTCCTCATGTCCGTCGGTTAGTTTCATTTTACTTGCCAAGGGTTAAGCACAACTCGTTATACCCTGTACTGTCTACAGTGAGGAAGTGCATATTAGTCGTGGAACAAAGTGAGGGAAGCATAGGATGTAGTTTACAACACATTTATTCATTTATATATATACAGGGTATATAGAAGTCGAGCAGTTTAGTTCATTTATTTGCCATTTATATCTTTATCTTGATTTAAATACTTATTTATATAAATATTTAAAGTATTGATGAATTCCCGTTTCATTTATATATATACAGGGTATATAGAAGTCGAGCAGTTTAGTTCATATATTTGCCATTTATATCTTTATCTTTATTTAAATACTTATTTATATAAATATCTAAAGTATTGATGAATTCACGTTTCTATATTCAACTACAGGGTATTTGCCAGTCTTGCATATTAATTAAAGAGCAGTGTGAAAGCAGTAGTTGAATATATTGTAATGTCAACATATATTGCTGACAAAATAAATATTATTTATACTTTAGAAAATTCCATTCATCAGAATAGGGTATTTAGAAGTCGTTCAGCTTGTTTTGAAATATTCTTAACATATTTTACGTTAAACTATTTATAATTATAGATATGTAAAGATATAAAGAATTGCTCTTTTCACGGGTTTTTCTGCATATACAGGGTATTTTAAAGTCTATACTTCAACAACATTCTCAGCACTTAGTTATATTTTGTCTAACTCTTATTTTAGACATGTATTACGTTAACTCATATGCTCTTACCACATTTTTACTTATATTCACAGGGTATTTTAAAGTCTATCAGTTCGCATTTCTCTTCTTTCTGTCTCTTATTACAGTTAAGGTTACCATTATCTCTTATATTCCTATATTGAATTGTAATTGTACTACATACAGGGTATTTTCGTAGGGTATATCGTAGTCTATCAACATTTGCTAGTTGCCAAGGACCAAGACAGTCAAGCGTGCGACGGAAATGAGTTTCGTGTATTTCACTTTCCATTTTCCATTTTTCGCGCACCTTTTGCCAGTCGCCAGGCAATGCTTCTCCCTTTCTCCCTTTCTCTCTTTCTCTCTCTCTCTCTTTCGCTCTCCCTCTCTAGCCGTCTATTTGCTGCTAGCAACGCTTGTTGTATTCATTCCTTGGCAATAAAAAAGGATTAAAATTTATGAAATTGCGCAACTTGCGTTTTTGGCATTTTCGTTTTGGAAAATTGTAAATGAAAATGGAATTTCCTTCTTTTTCCCAGCGCATAATACGTGCCTGTGGCTGCCTCGCAGCGCCGAGACCTGGGTTAAGGTTAAGAATGTTGTTGTTGTGCTGCTAACTTTTCATTCTCTTTTTTTTTGTTTTATGTGGCTATAAGTAAGTGGCAACACGCTGGCTAAAAGGGGCAAATGCCATAAATCATAGTTCATGTGTATTTATTTCTATTTCGCAATTGAAATCAAAGGGGAAATTCCTATGCTATGCTATGCACAAGTTGAGCATTGTCAAAATAAATTGTTTCAATTTTCCATTTTCTATTTTCTATTTGGCATTTCGCATTTTCCCGGAATTAAAACCTTTTTTTTTTTTTTGGGTTAAGCTTTTACACGCGTCTCTGCGGTGCTTGTATGTGACCCATTAACCGGGTGTGCCTCGCACCCCCCCCCCTCTCTCTCTCACTCTCTCTTTCGCATTCACTCTCCTCTCTCTCTCTCTTTCGCAACTCGCTCTCCCTCTTCTGCCATTTGCAAGTCGCGTGCTGTGCGGTCTCAACTCAATTATCCTGCGACACAAAGTTCCTGCCACTTCTGAGGTAACGCGTTGTACAAAAATTTCCATTGCAGGAAATTTAATTTAATGGAGCTCTGCAGGTGTAAGCAGGAGCCTAAAGTAGTAGCTGGAGCAGCAGTTAAGCTGGCCAGGTAAACCAGCTAAATGTTGTCAGCCAAATGTTGTCCCAAGGAATTGCATTACTTGATTAGGTCGCAGAAGTGTTGCGTCTGCTTATCAGTTACAGTTATGAAAGGCGGCAACAAATGTGGAAAATCTAATTGGAAAGCTTTGTTAGATGTCTAAGGGAAGTTTTGGACTGTTTGCAATGGGTTTTAGGTCTTGGGAAATGCAATCTACTGACGCCCTTAACTATGCAACACAAACAGCAGCAGTTAACAAATAACTGGGCAAACAGCAAGGGTGGGGGGGGGAGTTGAAGCAGCAGAGTTGGTTGGCAGAGGGACGAGTGAAGACAGGCGAGTGGGGGGGGGGGGAGAAAAGTACTCGGCAGTCAACACCAGCGGCGTTGAGACCCTAGAGAAACAGAGAAGCAAACTCAAACCAATTGGGAAAACTGGGGAAACTTAGAAACTGGCAACTGGGAAAACGCTCAAACTCTCAACTCTCTATCTTTCTCTCGCTTTCTCTCTTTCGCTCTCTCTCTCTCTCTCTCTCTTTCTCTCTCACTCTTCATATTCTTCCCTCTTTTGTTTGGACTTAACTAGAAGGGGGCAGCGCAAACTTTTCTTTGAGTTAGCCTAGCCAGAGTTTTGCTTACATTTAGCCCAGTTTGTTGCTGTTGTCGTCGGCTTGTTGAGTTGCTTAGAACAAAAGGCTCAAATTTTTGCACTTTTTCGCCTCTCTCTCTCTCTCTTTCCCGCAAAGAAAAATACAAAGTAAGTATTATATAATATGTATTAACACAAAATATGCGCACACATGCACACAATGTATGGAAAATAAATTAGAAAAGTTGCGGTTACCCCCGAAGTGCTGACAAACTTTAGCCAACACATCCGGCAAATCTATACAAAATTTATGAACATTTCCAACTGGAACTCCCCCCTCCCCCCCTTCCTTTCAATCTCATATATACCCTTCCTTTCTTTCTTTTTTCTTGCGATTGTATACATTCAATTAAAAGTTGTTAAGGCAACATTTGCTTAGCATTTAACAACGCTTTTCCTTGTATTTTCGTGTCATTTTCATTTTCTTTTATTTCAGTGTTTGGTTTTTCTTTCCGTTGCCTTTTCTTATGTGCGAAATTGAAGGCAAATCAAAGTTTATGAAGGCGTCAAGAACATAAACCCCAACAAAAGGAGTGAAAAAAAAAACAAGAAAATAAATATAAAACAAATATCGCAATTTTCCTTCTGCCCGCTTCTCCCCTGCGGTTTTGCGTTCTTTTCACGTTCTGCATTCGTAATGAGAACAAGAACGAAGCAAATAAAATATATATATAATATATATATAAAAAAAAAAGGTTTAGGTTTCAATTGCCAAGTGCGGCAGCAATTTGTTAAGTCGGTGAGCCAAGTGCTTTATTTTTCGGCTATTTGTTCGCCTGATTGATAGACAAACACGATTTGGGTTTTGCAGTTTGGGTTTGGTTTACGGTTTTTGCGTTTTAGCCCTGTTTCTGGCACTTTTTTAATTGAAAGGGTCAGAACAGCGAACGTTTTGTTGACTTGACTTGACTTCACTTCACTTCACTTCTCTTCTCTTAACTTGTCTTGATTTGTATATGTTGTTTGGGTCTCCCCAGGGCTCTTATGGCCAAATCCTCTTCGATTTGATTTGTGTATTGACTAAAGTTAATCAACCACGTCAAAGCCATAAAAGAAGTAAACGCTTTAATGATGCGCCCAAAGGACACGCGGCCCACCAAATTAATAATAAATGAGATTGAGGTTGAGGAAACTTTTGTAAGCAATACAAAACTGATTTATTAATGGCAAGAACAACACAAACAGAATTCGTTATATTTAAGCCAAGTTGTGGCCTCATTTTATAAATTTCTTTAAACTTAAATTTTAAGCGTCATTTCAGTTACTGCTCTCGTTATTATATATGTATGTATTTAAGTTAGTGCAGCTGCAGTTGCTTGCGCCCTTCGCCCTCTATCGGTAGATTATGGCATTGCGTATTTGTCGTTCTCTCGCTCGCTCTTTTGTTGCTGCTGCATTCCATGTTTGTCTTGAGCGATGCGCACACAAATTATTAAGAAACATTCTAACAAACTGCAGACAAAGTTGGCAACAAAAGGCACCCGCTTAATTATACACACCATTAATAACTAAAACCAATTTGTATGCGCAACAAGACGCAGTCACTGCCGCTGCCACTGCCGCTGCCTCAGCCCCAACCGCTGCCATGAAACTACTGCACTCAATGTCTTCTCTAGGGAAGTTGGTGGCGACTGTGTTGAGGACAACTTTAACTGCAGGCGGCAGCCGCCCTTAGGGCCCACACACGCCCACACATGCAGCGCACATAAATCAACACACAAAGCAACAATAAAAACGGCACAAGCGGAAGCAGCGCCAACGTCAGAACAAAACGCAATTTGTGAAGACAGAGGCGGTGAGCAGAGTGCAAGAAAGAGTGAGAAAGAAAGCAAGGCAGTTACAATAACTGTCAGACAACAACAGCACCAACCACAACAACAAACGATTGGCTGTTAGAATATTAAAGGGAAGCACAGTGAGCAAGAGAGCGAGTTACAGCAAAAAGCACTGTTGCATATAAGCAATATTGATGACTTTTATGCGCGTTGGGCTGCTAGGTGGCGCTGCATTCGCTTTTGAGAGCAGGTAGGAATAGCTCGCCTTGCGAAAGCAAGACAATGCAGTGAAAACAAAAACAAAGACAAAAACCAAAAACAATGCAACCGAAAAAGGACTGGCAAAATGTGCAAGCAACGAGTGAGTGTACAAGCACAACCACCCTCACAAAGGCACGCACAGCGACAAGCACACCGACAAGCACAACAATGCCAATGATAGCTGTCGCTCTCTCGTCACCCGCTCTCACTCAAGTCAATCAGCATGACATTCATACCTCCTCTCTTCATCCCACACATTAAGCAGCTTTTGTGTCGGCGTGCGGAAAGTCCAAAAGCTGCGCTCGCCAAAACCAAACCAACGGCATGTAAAAGTTAACAGGCTGCAGCATTGAATTTGGTTTTGTGTTTCTTTATTTTTCTTTTGGTTTTTGGTTTTGGGGTTTCTTTGGTATTTTGGTTTATTCGTTTCTTTGCCATACTTGCATCATTAAATGCTTCGCTCTCTCGCTCGCACTTAGACTGCTCTTTGCATGCTTTCAGTTTACGTTTTGGTAGCCTGAAGTTGCTGCGTTAGAGGATACCTCGAAGGCAGTTGCAATCTCATTACGAGACTTGGATTCATGAATTGCACTGGCTCCGCTTTTCCAGGATTTCCTTTTGCCTTCTTACACTTCTTGTAGCATGTAATTAGCATTTGAAGTGCCTTTTCTGTGCATAGTTGTTGGCATTGTTTTGCTGCCTGTGCAACAAAGTGAGCACTCATTGAATGCATTCACACGTAGCGTTCGCTTGTTGTTGTTTTTCCACTTTTGTTTTCTTTTTTCCGGTTGCTTTCTTCTATTCCAGCAAACGGAACTAACATCTAATGATTGGCCAATTGGCTTTAAAGTGCTTGGCTAAACGGTAGAATAATAATAACATCATATTCTCTTACTTTGACTCTTTGAACTAACCTCAATGCAACCCACATTTTATGCTCCATTGAACTGACAGTTTGGCAAAACTTCACTATCTTGAAGTCCATTATCTTTGTCTGTGTTCAAGTTGAACCCCATTCCGGAATCGGAACTTATCTATCTACCTATTCATTGGCCATCAAAACGCACTTAACACGATTGCGAGCCAAAAGTTCAAAGCGCAAAACTGCCATAAAAGTAACTCAGTAACTCAACTATCTTATGAGTGTGCCAATTCTCTTTTCCTCTTCCTCGCCTACTCTCTTCTTTTCGTTGTGCTCAGCAACAGGTGCTTTTTGCTCTTTACCATCAATAGTTTTGTCTGGCAACTTTTTGACTCATTTGCGTAAAACTTATTAAGAGCGAGAAGGAAGAGAGACGAATTGCAGTTAGACATGCATATTCTTAGCTTTCTTTTAAGCTCTGCTTTGAGAAGACTTTATGCTGTCGCAATAAATGAAAATTTAATTATATGACAAACTAATGACAAGTCTGACAAACTTGACAGTTAAAGGCAATTGGATCAAACACTCATGAGTGCCCTTATTCATTCCACACCTCACAATCTCACACTCTGCCCTTCCCCCTCTGCACTTTGCACTTTATCTGCCAGTTGCCATCTACAAGCTGCTCAGGTTTATTATGCAGCTTGTCTGCGCCGCAGTGCAGTCAATGGGCTAAGTCTCCTTTCTATGCATCTGTCGTCTGTCTGCCCGCATTGATGTGTGCTTGAGATACTGTTATGCGAGCACCAGAGGTGTGCTTAAAGAATATTGATAGTTTCAAACATTTAACTTAAACAAAGAAGGTTTACGTTTATCTATTTTATATTATTTATTATTTATTGATTTATTTGCTCTCTCAATCTCTCTCTCTCTCTCTCTGTCTCTCTCTGTCTCTCTCTGTCTCTCTCTCTTTCTCTCTATTACAATCTCTTTTACTCAAATTGAGTTCAATGTATTTAATACACATTTTATCTCATTTACATTTACTTTTCGAACAGCTCTCGTCAACTGTATATGTACAACTCGCTCTCTCTCTCTCTCTTACTCGCTCTATCACTCATTGACTTCGCTCAGCCAATCGGCAATGATTAATAATCAAAACGTCAGCGCTGTCAGTTATAAAGTCACTTGACAGTTTAATCAATGTGTTTGTGTGTGTGTGGTGTGCGGTGAGTGTGTGTGAGTTTGGCCTTTCAAGTGTCAAAGCTAACTGAAATTTGCATACGAGACTCGATTGTAGATTGATGGCGGCGGCATCTATTGGAGAGGGGGAGGGAGCGCACAAACAAATTATAAAGTTTACATTTCTATTCGGCACAAAAAGCTGCTATTGTTGGATACATCTTAAGAGTAATGCAAGAGGGCAGATCGAAAAGTAAACAAATAGAAAGCAAACATAACATTGCCAATAAAAATGCGTGGCAGACGATGAAGTAGCGGAGAACGGAGAAGGGAGGCAGCTGCGACAGCTGTGCGTGGTATGGAAATGAAAATAAATACTGGGAAATATTTCACATACATATACATATACATACGAATATATGAATAAATATGTACATATATGTATGTATATGTGCTGATGGGGAACAGCCCACCCCAGTCAGTATTTTATCAAGAAGCACAAACAACAAGAGCTGTTGCAAGCAAAATAAACAAAAATTATGACAAGCGGCAGAAAGAAATAATAATAAAAATACTCAAGAAAACTAGAGGCAGACAAAGGGAGAGCGAGAGAGTGAGAGAGATGGGGCGACAGACGAGTTGGTGGCATGGTGGCATGTGTGGGCGGCATACAACTGAGTGGGAAGTTGCAAGTGGCTGGCTGTGTGGCAACTACTACTAATAAACAGGCCCCACATACATGCATGTGTGCTTGGCCCTGAGTCAACAAGCTAACTACGTGTATTAGGCATAAAAATGCCAAGACATAAAGCCAGCTCACACGTAACGCGACTGCCAACGGGCTTATGGCCAAGACACTTTAAAGACTGCCAACTATCAATAATATATACTATGAGTTATGGCCGGGATAACGGGAGTTTCGATAAAGTCTATAGATACATGAAATGTATATTTATTTAAGGAATATTTCAAAATATATATAATAATAATAAATAAATTATGACAAAATTAATAAATAGTAAAGTAAATATATAAAATAAAATTAATATTATACGATTTTAAACAAATAAATATAGATAATAATAATGAAAAGAATAATAATAATAATAACAATTATAAATATAATAAAATAATATAATATAATTAGCAATTTAAATTAAATAATATTGATTAGAGTAATATTATATTATATTATTATTATATATAAAACATTTTAAATAGAAGCTTAGTTATTAAATGTAAATATCTTATACAATAATAATAATTATAAAAATAAAAAATGTACATTTTTAAAATAAATTAGTTTTGATAATAAATATATAAATAATAAATAGGTATTATATTTAATTATAATACATAAAATATTAAAAAAGTAAAAGTCTTGTATATTTACAAGAATATTAAAAATAATTTTAAATATTCTTAGATTTAATATTTATATATTATTCTATTTATTTAAAAGCCAAGCTTAGTTATTGTATTTAAATATACGGATAATTCAGTTAAAGTCTGTATAGATTTAGACTTTGATAGCCATTATATTGAACATTTTAAGCCAAGTTAGCAGCTTAACATTTACCACGGACTGTTATGGTTCGACTCGCTGTTCATTGACTTTCAAATGACCATCAATGTTGTTCCTCCCCCCTCTGCAGTTGGTTCGCAGCATTGTCACATCAATTGCCGCAACATCTTGGCCAAGTCGATGGACTGTCTTGGCCGGGCTGTGCCAGTGCCCATTAACAATTTCATTATTCCATGTTTTCTGTGCTCTGTATTCTGTATTCTGTATTCGGTTTCTCTTTATAAAAGTTCTCTGGGGCTGCCTCAGTTGAGTGCGCCTCAATCTGGCAACTAAACTAATCATTTTTAATAACCAATAATTTATTTTTAATCAAACTTTAATGAAAACTTGGACGCATAAGAAATTAAGCAGCCATGGCAAAAATGCTGATGGCCATCTTCAAAGAAAGAGAGCAAGAACAGAGGGAATAGGGAGGGTGACAGGGAGACAGAGGGAGTGAGGGAAGAAACAAAGTTTTTTTGACAAACATTTCAGCGGTGTTGTCATGCATAAGAATTAGAGTAGCGGCTGGGGGCGTGGCTGAGATTGAGCTGAGATTTATTGCGGCAAGATTGAAAACAAAGTGAGCGAGCGAAAGAGAGAGAGAGAGACAGGGGGAATACACATATATAAGCCATTATCTATAGAACAAGGTACTGCTGCTTGAAGGTCGTGCAGAAATCAAATAACCCAACCGACAACACTCCACACTCGAAGCAGTTGCCACACTTGCCCCGCTGCCGCTTGCTACACTTGCAATCTCTGTTTCTGTTTGCAGCCCCTTTTGCCTTAATTAATTTCTCAGTCGACTGTTTCCACTCGCAGGTCCAAAAGGGTTACACAGCTCATTATTTTTTGCCCGGTTTGCCTACTTCCACTGCTTCGCTTACCTATTCTTCTCGTTCTGCGTGCTCCTCTATGCGGACACTTGCTGCCCGGGGACCTGCAATTGCTTTGATTGCCCACAACACGCCGCCAAGAACTGGACAAGAAAATCAGCAGCAAAAACTCTGGACGTCGTTTAGTTCTTTTTTTTCAGAGAGGGGGGCTAGAGCTAGGGTGTGCCAGGGGTGTCGTTGGCCTATATAAGAGAGGGATCTAAGCTCTCTGAGTTTATTATATTGTTAGCTTTATTATGTCTAAGAAAACTTCTGGTATTTGAACTGTTATACATATGTTATTAAGCATATATAATTTATTTTTTAATGTCTTACAGCATTTATACATTTATTAGTTAGCTGTTATTTTACTACCAAACAACTGTTATACAGCCGTAAGTTAATTAGATAATTTATAGTGCTACTGTTGAATGAAATCTCTAATGCGATAAATCTATTATACAGTTACCTAGCAATTATTATACAGTTCTTATGTAAGTATTATACTGCAACTACTCAGTGCATTCTACTCATCGTTTGTTAACTGCTATGGAACGGATAAACAACTATTATACAAAGTGTTATACAAACTGTTATACTGTCACATGCAACTACTAAACATCATTAATCGTTTATCAACAGTTATATAACGGATATACAACTGTTATACAAACTGTTATACGGCCAAAATACAACTGTTATACGTGCACTGTTAAATTGTTGGTGTAAACTGCTATGGCACGAATATCCAACTGTTATACAAACTGTTATACAGCCAATATAGAACTGTTATGGATGCACTTGCATACTGTAAGTGTCAACTGCTATGGAACGAATATCTAACTGTTATACAAACTGTTATACAAACTGTTATACAAACTGTTATACAGACAACACAATTCTGATATACATGTACTGTTATACTCTTACACATATATTTTACAGTATCACAGTAATTTCCTGCAAATAATTGATATTCCTTTAAAATTCTTACGTATGCTACAGTATTTACCCCCTCCAGCAATGCACAACCCCCTCTTGGCACCGCCTCTGCCTGCAAAAATCACTTTTCTCCATGTTTGGTCAGACTTTTTGCGCCTGTCTGCTGACCAAGCTATTGCCCGTTTAGTTGCTTGCTCAGTCTACAGTCCGTAGTCCTCTGTCCACTGTCCCCTATCCTCCGTCTTCCCACCCCCTGTCCAGCCAGCGCAGTTCTCGTCTCTTGTCTTTTAAGCCTTTTGTGTCTTTTGCTGTTCGCCTTCGCCTTGGCATCTGAAAAATGTCGCTGGTTAACTTGCTTTAAGTACAGTTTGCTTTGGCTCTGATTGTCCACTTGGACAGCCGCCCACTGGGGTTACTGCGGCAGCGCCTGCTGCTGACCACAAGAGTTGATGATGACAATTATTGCAATCCCTGCCCTGATGTATCCCCCCCCCTCCACACCCTTTCAGCTTTCCCTCTGCTGCTGCCTTGTGCGTCTCTTATTGTTATCGAGCGGCTTTTACTATACTCGCGTCGTCTGGAGTCACTTTTCCACTGTTGAATGTCTATGTCTGTCTGAAGTTTTTATGAGTTTTCATTTTGCACGAGACACAAGTTGACGACAGGCAACCGCAGACCAACTGCCACTTATTACCACCAACACCGAGCACCACCAAGAGCAGCACCACTGCAACTACTTTTATTATTATTATTATTATTATTATTATTATTTGAAGCAACGTGCAACAATGGCGCGACAATTATTCTTTGGCTTATGGAGTGGGCACCATGACTTTGTGGTTAGTTCTCTTGCATACCCTTGCTGCCGCTCCTTCTCTCTTCCCCCTGCTCTATCCTCTGCCTCTCTTTGTCTGCATTCCATTTCATTTTCGCCAGCGAATGCGGCTCATCAACTTGGCGAAACGTGACGAGCAATTAATTAAAAAATTAAAGTAACGAGAAAACAGTAGTAACAAGGGGTAGAGTGGAGTGCGGGGGGGACACTTGATTGACAGGCAAACAAATAAAAAAATGGTGCCGTCAATTCGCTTAGTGTTTGGGCCATAAGCAGCTGCTAAGCCCAATCCAATCCTAATGTCAATGCTTATGTCCCATTTGGTGCTTTATGGCCAACTACTTGATGACTACTGGCCACAAAATTTGTGCTGTTAGCCATAAAACTAGCGTTGCCAATGATAATAATTGGCCAATGAGGCACATGGGAAAAGGCTAAGCGCTGTCCAGTTGACCAGTTGTGTTGCCATTAGGCAGCTATTAGGCCATAACCATATATGAGAGAGAGAGAGACAGAGGGACAGACGCTCTGCTATCGATCATAAAAAAAACAGCCAGACGCAGACAAGGCAAGGGAAGAGGGGCACAACTGCGTGGCAGCGTGGCAGCTGTTGCCAAATGACAGATGACATTTCAAGTGCCTCAACTATGCGACATTGTCGTTGCTATAACTAATTTTAGTGGCAAGATAAAAACAAAACATGGCCTAAACGCACTTAACATTATGCCAGACCAGATTTATGTACTCCATGGCAAGGCGGAGAGGGGCAGAGCGGCAGAGCGGCAATGCCATGACAACTTGCTGCAAGTGGCGAGTTATGAGCGGCTCATTACCAGCGTCTAAGTGATGTAAGCATATGCAAAAAAAAGGCTGGAAAAGCTGCAAAGATTAAAATGCTCGATAAGCAGCCAAAGGAAACGGAAAGAAAGGCAAACGAGCGAGAAATGACGAAAGAAAGAGACGAAGATTGAATACACTTGCACTGTAAAACTGTTTAACAACTTTACCTTCAAATTAAATGAAATTTTGTTAAATGGGGAAAAGCGAAAATGTATTTTAAATGAGTTAAAGAATATCTTATATACATACAACAACTTTGTAGGCTCTGCCATGCCCCCTTTTAGGGCGTAACACATTGTGCGATAAAATGCGAATATACTCAGCTGCTGACAGAAAAGAAAGAGAAGAAGAAGAAATGCTAGACAATGCCCAAGCAATAGTGAATTCCATTGAAATGAGACGAGAAGAGATGAGAAGAGACGAAACGAGACGAAACGAGATGAAACGAGATGAGAAGAGACAATCAAAGAGAGTGGAAAGGGGAAAGCAAAGCAAAAGGAACAATAAGTGCAAGATGAAAGGGAATAGTAGACAGAGTAGAGGAAAAGTTGAACATGGTTTTGGGCCAAAAGCGTTAGAGTATGGGTTAACTGAATCTGTAGCCGAATCTGGATCTGGCCAAGTGAGTGAGCTTTGAGCCATGGCACGGGTGTAACAAACAGCCATAATGGATGCATATACATGGCAACAACAAACGTTGACAACATGGCTCAAATGTCAGCCAATGGTCAACGGCTGTTCACATTACAGTTGTTGTTGTCGTTGTTGTTGTTGTTGTTGCCATTCAGCTGCATCTATTGTTGGCCAGGCTATTGCTTTTTACCATATGTGTGTGCTGAGTCGATGTTGTCGTCATCGTCAGCGTCGTTGTTGCTTGTATTTTGCATCTGTGCACTGTTCAAGTCCTGTTCCTGCTTCTACTCCTACTCCCTATCCCCCTCTCGCCCGCCCACTCGCTCTGCACAGCTTCGCATCGTAGTCGCAGCTGGGATTCCGGCTTCCAATGTTTCCGCCTGGCAAACGTAACATTTTGGGAAAATTCTGGCTTCACAGACAGACAGTGGCTAGTCCAACTGCCACTGCTGCTGCTGCTGTTGCCACAGAGTGTTGCCACTGCCACCGCTTACCTGGTAGGGACAATAAGTTTGCCATACAAGGCCATTTAGACATGGCTTTGACGAAATTTGCATGATTGGCTTACTCAGGCATGTAAAAAATGCATGTTCAGGGTCATAAGTCATTCTCTGTGCACTTAGATTGGATTGTGCATTGGACTTATGAATAGATAACGCAGCTAGATAATGTTTTACTCTTGCTGCTGCTGCTGCAGACAAGCAGAACCACTAAATAAGGGAATATGCTCAAATGCCAATTAAAGTTTGTGGGAAATTCTGGAAATTGAATAAGAATAACAGCATACCCTGTGACAGACTCTATGATAAATAATAGTATTTAAATAATTAAATGATAAATGAAAACAGTAACAAAGCAAATCAAATAAAACTCATTTATGTATCTCTACTTCATATAGATCTCTGAATGCATAAGCATAAAAGAGAGAGAGAGAGAGAGAGAAGAGAGCAACACCAAAAACGTAAACAACTCGCAATTTACTCACATTTGCTCTATATGAAATTTAGCAACAAAGCGTAAGCTGCAGAATTTACCGTTTTATATCAGCAAGCACACGCAGTTTTGCATTTTGTTTACACATGCACATATGCAGGCAGACGCTTTATCTCGCTCTTGCTAATGTTGGCACAGCTAAGCGATTCACTGCAATATAGTCTGTCCTTTCATTCGCTCTTTCGTTTACAAGAGCATGTTTTGAGCTTTAGTTAAGTTGTGCAGATCTCTTGATCTCTCTAAGAGTTGACATAGCAATCAGCAAACATAAGCGATTCTCTTATTCTTGTATGTAAGAGTAAAGGGAAATTTCTAAAGAGCAATTGTCCTTTCACTTAATATTATGGTTATTAAATATAATTAATAATATAAAATATCAATTAAATCGAAACCTACCAACATGATTAACTCTAGAAACGACACAACTGTTGTCCACGGTTACTATATTCTGCCCAAGAATTGCATACTCTATCAACTCTAGGCTATCAAGGGCATCAAAGGGGTTGAATTTCAATCAAGAGTCAGTCAGTCAGTCAGTCAGTCAATCAACCAATCAACTCGCCGTCTGCACAACAGTTACAATATCGTTCAGCATTCTGGACCACTTCAATCAAGAGTCAACCAAGTGTCTAAAATGAAACCTACACCGAACTGCACTTGAAAAGCCAAGCGTCAAAATGTCGCTCAAAACAGAAAATGAAAAAGCAAAAAAAAGCGAAAAAAAATGTGAGGCACAAGATTGCCGCAAGTTAGCAAGTTGCAACAAATTTCCGTGGAAGAAAAAATATACAAAGACAGCGACGCGACTGATGGACAAGTGCAGATACTGGCGAATAGAATACGGCGAGTGTTTGCCAAGAGAGCGGGGGCTGAAACGAAGGCAGCCGAAAGAGTGGCCAAAAGCAAAGCAAAGCAAAGCAAAGCCAAGGCTTGGCCAATTTTTCACACCAAAAAGGAAAAGCGTAAATGCAACGCGGCGGGGCTGAGGCGGAGGCTGCGAGACTTTGTATTGCTTTGCTTTTAACGTTTTATTTTAACGGCTCGAAGCTGCGTGGAGTTGTACAACAATTTGTTATCTGTGCATTTGTATCTAAACGTTGTATTTAACGGTACAAAGACAACAACAACAGCAACTGCAACAGCAACAGCAACAAGCTGGGGCACGCACTGGAGTCGCAGTCTGCAGTCGGACTCAGAGTTGCAGACTCAAGTTGCCGTTGTTGTTGTTATGCAAGTGTTGCCAAAACATATTGAAGTCAACACTTTGCCAAAAACTTTTGGCGTCTTATGAATTTACTACAGCAACAGTGCAACACCAACAGCAACAGCAACAGTGCAACATTGCAACTGCTGAGAGAAATGTATCTCAATTTCGAGATCAACAGCAGCAAAATAAATGACGACGACTGAAAACTTAACAAAACTTATGACAAGTTGCAAGTTGCAAGTTGCTAGCTGCATCTGCATATGTGTGGAGATGTCTTCAGTCAAGACACGCACAAGGAAACAAGTTTCCAGCACTCGTAAGGGTTTCTTCAACCTTAGCAGCTGCCCTCGCATTCATTAACAATGATTTATGTGCGCTGTTGTCCAGTTTGAAAATTATTTATAAGTTTTTATAGTTTATTTATGCCGGTTTATTAATGTTAATTTATGTATGCTTAACTTGCCACACTTGCCACACTTGCCACGCACAACTACAAGTAATATCTATCAGATATTTTCACACACAACACACAACCTGGTGCAATCTGTTTATGATTTACAGCAGCTGTTGCAGCTCCTACAGCTTCTACAGCTTCAAGTTGCCCTGCTGGACGTGGCTTAATTGGCCCCGCCTTGAATTGCCACACTCGTGTGCCACATGTGCCACATGTGCCCCATGTGCCACATGTTACCATTTGCAGTAATATGAAACGCACTTTCAAATTGCTCAAAATTATGATTTATTGGCCACAAAAGCAACTGAGCCTCAAACTTGCGGCTTTAGCCACAACAAATTCTTGGTAACGCTCGCTTAGCTGGCAGTTTTACTAGCTTGACCTATTCTACTAGCTTGACCTATTCTAGGAACTATTTTTGAGCAAAATTTTAATGCTGTTTATATGCCTTAACTAAGAAATTATCTCAAATAACTTGGTCCAAGCTGAACATCATTTTGGAGCTGGTAAACTTGGAGTTTCTCAACTCCATTAACTTCATTTATGTGTACAATAACCTCACTTTTTAATAGCCTAACCTCACTTTCATCATATTTGCAAGTTATAAATTATATAATCCAAGTTTTCAGCTGCTTACGAAATTCCCTGTAAATAAAGTTATTTGGCTATTACAGCGAGATGACGGCTAGATAAACGCGCTCAGAGAACCACATTTCAAAATACCCAATGGCCAGGTGACAATCCGAATGTCAGGCTGATAGAGTCGCAGATACAGTCACAGTTCGCCAGCTTGGAAATATAGCACTTAAATACCCTGTAATCAGAGTGCATTGAGGTATAAGAGTGCTACAGTTACAGTTGCTATTAGAAATATACTCTAATCTATTATATCTATTTTATATTCTAAAATAAGCAACAAGAATTAACCCTGTAATCAGAGTGCATTGATGTAATGCTACAATTACAGTTGCTATTCAGAAATATACTCTAATCTATTATATCTATTTTATATTCTAAAAACAAGTCAGGCAGCTTACAGTCGTACAACGTCTGGTAGACTATGAATCTAATCGGGGAAAGCAAAAAAAATAAAGCAAATATAAGACTAATTTAAAGCCAAATAAGCTTAAGCAATGTTCAACTCATCTATCGTTCGTTCTTGGAAGAGAGCAGCAATAGTGAGTGAACGCGCAAGAGCGAAAGGGAAAACAAACAACCGTTACGTTTATTGCGCGTTGCTGTGTAGACACGTATAACTTTAACTGTACAGCGCGCGTCTGTTATTACTGAGATTCTTATGAAAAACTATGCTGACAAATCAATTGGTGATTAAAAACGCGTCTTGTGCATATATATTGCTTTTATAAAATTTTAAAAACATAAAAATTTTGTTTGGGATGCATCGAGATTCGAACCGCAGACCTCTCACACGCAAATCGTACGTCCTATAGCTTGAGTCCACCGCCTTACATACTGCGCAGTACGGCAACGTCAAGAATATACAGCACGAGTTTTTGCATTTGTCATATATATACATACATATATGTATACGAATTTCTAACGAAATTTGGTTATTGTTTCTTTAAATTCTTAACATTTTCTGACAAATAAGGCAAAATTAATAATATATGTATATATAAGATAAGAGTAATTAATTTATAATTATTAAAAAATGTAATTTGGAATTGTCAGCAGTGGGATTCGAACTCGCGCCTGTGCGGCAATTTTGGCCGCAGAGGCGCCATGAACATGGAGATCATTCATTCCATAATATCTTCTATGTTTATGATCCGATCGTGCTGAAATTTTCAGAAAACGTCCGAAAAGGACATTCTCCATATGTGCCAAATCTGAATTAAATCTAAAGTCGGTAGCTTCAGTTATACGTTTTTTTCGATTTGCGGGGGCGGAAGGGGGCGTGGCAAAAATCTAAAACAAACTTGATCTGCCTGCAAACAATACACGTGTTGTCACCAAATTTGGTTACTCTAGCTCTTATAGTCTCTGAGATCTAGGTGTTCATATCAGACGGACAGCACGAGACGACAGACGGACAGACGGTCAGACTACTGGCTATATCTCCGGCGTTGATGCCAAGAATATATATACTTTATAGGGTCTGCCACGCCTCCTTCTGCCTGTTACGCAGCATTTCGCCTTCGTCAAACCTAATAGACTTTGAACTTTTAGTTCATAGTCTAATAAGCAACAAGAGAGACTCATAAATACCCTGTAAGCTTGGGCAAATGGGGTTTGTTTATAATACAGTATTTCTGTGATAGGGAAACGCATTCTTAATCACTCTCCCATCTAAATGCAGATACGACAACAGCAGTCAAGCTAACTAATACGCCGCTTTAATTATTACAGGGTATAGTGCTACCCAGAAGTATGTGGTAGTTATTAAGCGCTCTTCAACTACATTGTCAAGTTGATATAATGACAGAGAATGCGACAGAATGCGAGTTTCAATACCCTGTAAACAGTTAAATTAAGGTATATAAGTTTGCTAAGAGTGTTGATTAATATAGATATATGTATTACAGGGTAAATCAAAACACTATTATTAGACACGATATATACCTTTAGAAACGATATATCGAAGCCATGTAATTAATACTGCAAATAGTTATAAATATGTTTTTTACAGGGTAAATAGCTACTATTCACTCAATTGAGACTTGTTTCGCTTGTCTATACTTAAATTCGATATTTAATACTCTGTAAATACTAGTAAATTTTTTATTTACAGGGTATTTAACTAGTCTTTCCAGACAATTGAGACTTTTATAACTTATCTATATAGAAATTAATCATTTAATACCCTGTATTAATTGTAAATAATTGTTTTTTTACAGGGTAACTACCCAGTCGATTTCTTTCTACTCACTTCAGACTTGTTTCTCTTGTCTACATATAAATGCATCATTTAATACCCTGTAAATAATTGTACTTTTCTTATTTACAGGGTGACTGCCAGGTCGATTTCTTCCTACTCACATCAGACTTGTTTCTCTTGTCTAAATATAAATGCATTACTTAATACCCTGTAAATAATTGTTTTTTTTACAGGGTGACTGCCCAGTCGATCTCTTTCTACTTCAGACTTCAGACTTGTTTCTCTTGTCTACATATAAATGCATTACTTAATACCCTGTAAATAATTGTACTTTTCTTATTTACAGGGTGACTGCCCAGTCGATCTCTTTCTACTCACTTCAGACCTGCTCCCCTTGTCCAAACGCAAATCTCTGAGCTGTCCAGAGTCAACTAGTTGACTGGCAATAATTATGAGTACTTGGCGTCTCACAAGAGTGTTTCTTTCAATTCTTTCGGATATTTTTTGAATCAGATTCTTTTATTTTTGGGGGAATATGTTATGCAAGTCATTGCGATGGCTATTGATGTGGCACAGCCACAGCTCGTATGGCCAAGGCACTTGACAGGCAGCGTCGAGTGGCATTTGAAGAAACCAGTCTCAAGTGCCACACAATGAACTCACAGTGTGGCAAGCTGTGGCTGCGGCTGTGGCAAGTAACTGTGCGTGGAGCCATCGGTGGGGGGAGGGGCGTATTGCCATCTGAAGCGCCGTGCTTCACATGTTAGCCGTAGAGAGGGATAGACCAAGATTCCGATTCAATGCAATACAATTCTCAACTTGCAGCAGCAGCCCACAAAATGTGTGGCAAAAGATAATATTGACATTGCTCGGATATTTGGTCTGGTTGCGCCTTCTGCCACACAAGTCTCAACCGGTTTTCATTAACAATCTCTCGTTAGGCGGCCTAAAACCAAGGGCTACAGCCTGGCCAGAACGGTGTTCTCTTAAATAACCATAATTAAATACATTTATATTGGACTGGCGTGTCATAAACAATAAATTACTATGAATACTATGAACCTGTATAGCAGAAGTGGAAATACACTACACTTTGGGCATAGAAGAGTATAAATATTTCATGACTCTAGAGTAAACTTAAATAGAGATAGAAATCTTCTAATATTTGGCAATTAATTTACAATATTTGATCAATCGAAAAACTCTTTCAGAAAGTGCTTTAACAGAAGGCGAAAAAGCGTACATTTTTAGACCCTGTACCTAAGAAGTAAGGGAGTCTATTAAGTTCGTTGTGAATAATGCACAAACAGAACTTTGAACTTTGCTTAAAACAGTTTCTAACATTCAAGAAATAAAGCACATTTTATATGCGTACATTTTTAGACCCTGTATCTAAGAAGTAAGGGAGTCTATTAAGTTCGTTGTGAATAACGCACAAACAGAACTTTGAACTTTGCTTAAAACAGTTTCTAACATTCAAGAAATAAAGCACATTTTATATACGTACATTTTTAGACCCTGTACCTAAGAAGTAAGGGAGTCTATTAAGTTCGTTGTAAATAATGCACAAACGGGATTAAGAACTTTGCTTAAAACAGTTTCTAACATTCAAGAAATAAAGCACATTTTATATACGTACATTTTTAGACCCTGTACCTAAGAAGTAAGGGAGTCTATTAAGTTCGTTGTGAATAATGCACAAACAGGATTAAGAACTTTGCTTAAAACAGTTTCTAACATTCAAGAAATAAAGCACGTTTTATATACGTACATTTTTAGACCCTGTATCTGAGAAGTAAGGGAGTCTATTAAGTTCGTTGTGAATAATGCACAAACAGAACTTTGAACTTTGCTTAAAACAGTTTCTAACATTCAAGAAATAAAGCACATTTTATATACGTACATTTTTAGACCCTGTATCTGAGAAGTAAGTGAGTCTATTAAGTTCGTTGTGAATAATGCACAAACAGAACTTTGAACTTTGCTTAAAACAGTTTCTAACATTCAAGAAATAAAGCACATTTTATATACGTACATTTTTAGACCCTGTATCTAAGAAGTAAGGGAGTCTATTAAGTTCGTTGTGAATAATGCACAAACAGAACTTTGAACTTTGCTTAAAACAGTTTCTAACATTCAAGAAATAAAGCACATTTTATATATATATTAAAATTAGTTTATAACTGAGTGTTAACTGCTTGCTCTCTTCTATAACTTCAATATACTCTATATATGTAGATTATAGGTGATAAAGACTGAATAAGATTTCCACTTTACAATTGACTGCTTTGCGTGACAAAAGCAAATGGCCCCACAAAAAGTTAGAGCATCAGAGAGATACAGACAGACAGCAACTTTTAGCCGGCGGGGAAACAATAAAATTAAATAAATTCACTTTATGGCATAATTATATAGTCGAGCTGGGGCTACCAACTAAGAGCGGAACAGCTGGCTGGCAGGATTAACAACTGGCGAGGAGGGATTGTAAAGCGCTTTCCATTATCTCCGTATGTGATTTTAAATAAATTCCATAAGCCGGCAAAGTTGTTGGGTTAATCAGCAACAGCAACAGCCACAACAACAACAGCAGCAGCAACAACAACAACAACGATAAACAGCCATAGAATTAATTGGCTCTATTTGCCATCATTTTAAGAGTTTCAGAGTTTCTCTGCTTAACTCTCTACCTCTCTCGCTCTCTCTCTCTCTATCATTCTCTCTCTCTCGCTCTCTCGCTCTCTCTCACTCTGTCTCTCTTTGTCGTTGTTTAAGTGGCTCAAAGTGCATATTGATGTTAAATTGATGGCCAATGAAATGGCATTTACATGCGGATATATGCAACATATAGCGATAAAACTGCTTAATTGTTGCAAATTATCTTATGAGTTCAATTAAATACAGTTATAGTATATGCAGTTATATAACAACAACGAACTTACTTAGCTAAGTGCACTTTTTGTTGGAATTACATACCTGCAAAGAGAAATGGCAAAAATTTAACTTAATTAGTCAATGTGGGAGCATTAAGTTGTAGATTAATTAAATATTAATAATATTTATATAAGCATATAGATTATATATGAAATTTTAGATAAATATCTGTAGTAGATACTCAGGTATAAAACTTAAAAGTAAAACTTAGCGAATAATCCTTTGTTTATAATTAAAGTAATATTTATATAGAATTTATTTGAAATTTTAGCTAAATATTTGTAGTAGATACTCAGATATAAAGATAAAAACTTTAAGAATATTCTTATGATTAAAATTGCATTTATATTTATATAGAATACAATTGAAATGTTTACTAAATATCTGATATAAGGTTTACAATCTATTTAATAGTTCATTTTATTTAAATAATTTAAATGTAGCATTAATATCTCTTTTAATTTTCAGCGAAATATCTCAAATAAATCAAAATAAAGTGGTGAATATAATATTTATTTCTTAAGTAGGAAATCTATTTATATATAAATAAAATATATTTAAAATTCCAGTTGACAATTTAAGATATAATCCAAATTCAAGAGTCAAATATAATATTTATTTCTTAAGTAGGAAATCTATTTATATATATTAAATATATTATACATCTCAGCTAAATATCTGAATTAGTTATACAAAATTAGAATTATAATTTAAGCAATAATCCAATTGATTTAAATGAAAACTCTTTGGCAATAATATCTCTTTTAACTTTCAGCTAAAATATCTCAAATAAATTAAAATGAAGAGGTGAAACTAATATTTATTTCTTAAGTAATAAATTCATTTAAAATATATTGAAAATCTCAGCAAAATATCTGATAACTTAAGCAATAATCTAATTAATTTAAATTTAATCTCCTTAGCATTATTAATTATTAACAAAATAAGGCAAATAAATCAAAATCAAGAGGTCAGTATAATATTTAATTATTAAGTAACAAATTAATTTATATATATTAAATAAATTGGACATCTCAGCTAAATATCTGAATTATTTATTAAAAATTAGAATAAGAAATTAAGCAATAATTCAATTGATTTAAATGAAAACTCTTTTACAATAATATCTCTTTCAAGTTTCAGCAAAATATTTATTATTTCTTAAGTAATAAATTTATTTAAAATATATTGAAAATCGCAGCTAAATATCTGATAACTTAAGCAATAATCTTAGTATAAATAAGAATTCGAATTTAATTTAAAATCCAATTGATTTAAATTTAATCTCTTTAGCATTAAGCTCTCTATAAACTTACATCAAAATATCGCAAAGAAATCAAAATCAAGAGTCCAATTTAATATGTATTTCTTAAATAACAAATTTATATAATATATTAAAAATTTCAGCTAAATATCTGAATTAGTTACTTAGATATGAGGCTGACAACTAAAACAATTGATTCGTATTATTAATTATTAACAAAATATTGTAAATAAATCAAAATCGATTCTTAATTCTTAAGTAACAAATTTATTTATATATATATTAAATATATTGGAAATCTCAGCAAAATAACTGACAACTGAAGCAACAAACCATTTTATTAAAATGTAATCTTTTTAGCATTATAAATAATTAACAAATTAGTTCACTTTAACATTCCAGCTATACATCTCTAAGACATTACTATTATGTAAATTATTTCAAAAAGATTTCACATATTTCATAATTGCATTTAATGCATATTTAAATATATACCCAACTGAACTTAAGCACGATCTGTCTTTCTCTATTCTCTATTCCCTGTCTCATAATCACAACTTAACCCTGTGACCCGTTAACAGCCACACAAGTGCCTGCCCCACTCCTCCATGGCAATGTCTTACCTACTTTCAACAATCTCATATTACTCAGTGCCCCCAAGAAGAAGCCCCGCACATGGAGAGTTACTCAGTGCCGCATCTATGGAAATTCTTGTATTCATAATATCTTTGTAGAGCCGCCAAGACTTAAGGCTTAACTAACTCATAGAGCGGACGGAGCACTTTGGGTGTTCGTTTACATGTTTTTGTTGTTGTTGTTGCTGTTGTTGTTGTTACTTTTGGCCTACACTGTTTTCTAAGTGCCCTAGTCTAAGTCTTTGCTGAACTCCCCAACGAAAAGTGTGAAAAACATAAAAAAGCCGCGCTTCAAAAAATAAAGAAACTATTTTTCTCTCTTTTTTGTCTTTTTGCTACAAAAAACTAAAAAAAAAATGGAGGAAAAAGAAAAAGAAAAACTCTTTTACATGACACGACACAATTTGCAAGCTCAGTCGTTGTTGTTGTTGTTGTTGTTGTTCGCTGTTGTTGTCGCTTCGACATGTTTGTCTGTGGCTTGGCTGAGTTCCCAACTCAGGCCACGACGGTTTAGTACCAGGTCCCAAGCTCAGGTAGACAACAAACCGTAGACAAAGTCAGCCACTTTGTTGACGCGTGTGAAAATTTTTGTTGCCGAAACTTTTCATCACATAAAATGTTTAAGTTTTATGTTTTTCTTGGCCCGAAAAATAAGCGCTTGCACTTAAATTGCTGCTCAGCTTCAGCTTAAGAAAGTTTCTCGTCGATTTCATTTGCAATCTGCCTCAAATCAAACTCAACTTAAACAATATATATTTTTAATTTAAAACTTATTGTTGTGCCAGTTCAAATAACACATATTTCTTATTAAAAACTTAAATAAAATTCTCTCTCGTTATTTGTTTAATAATTGTCAATATTGTCTTTATTAATATCCAAATGTAAACATAACGAATAAATAAACAAATACTGTTATTATTCAACAAAAAAAAAAAAAAACAAAAACAAGCGTAAAATCATCAAGCGCATTAAAGCAATAAATCAATTCAAATTCAAATTCCAATTGATATCGCATTCGATATTAAATTGATGGAATGTTTGGTGGCTTTGCCGCTGGTTGGATGCGTATAATTGCCAATTGGTTTATTAACATATCGGCAAACTTCAATTAATTGACAATCAATCATTTTTAATGAAACAAGCGACGAGGCCAAGAGGCCCACAGAACTGCTAAGAACACTCGCCCAAAAGGAACTGGCAAAAGAACTGGCGACATTATCGACAGCCTTCGATCTAGACAAGAGCGCAACGAGCGCTGGGAAATGTTGAAGACAACGCGTGGTAGATCTCTGCCAGACTGAGAGATACCCTAGAAAAGCGTTGATGAATTTTACAGACTACCAAGAGAGACAAAGCTTAATTTAAATATATAAATAATAAATTATACAATTTAAATTTAAAATAATTATAATAGAAGCGCAGGAGAATATTAAGGAATTAATTTAAATATATAAATAATAAATTTTAAAGTTTAAATATAAAAAATAATAACAAAAAAGCAGCAGCATATTAAGTAATTAATTTAAATATTTAGTTTAAATATATAAATAATAAATTATAATTTTTAAATATATATAATAATACTAAAAAAGCAGCAGAATATTAAGTAATTAATTTAAATATTTCATTTTAATATATAAATAATAAATTATAATATTTAAATATATATACCAAAAAAGAAGCAAAATATAGAGTAATTAATTTAAATATACAAAAAATAAATAATAATTCAAATATATATACCAAAAAAGAAGCAAAATATTAAGTAATTAATTTAAATATTTCATTTTAATATATAAATAATAAATTATAATATTTAAATATATATACCGAAAGAGAAGCAAAATATTAAGTAATTAATTTTAATATTTCATTTTAATATATAAATAATAAATTATAATTTTTAAATATATATAATAATACCAAAAAGCAGTAGAATATTAAATAATTAATTTAAATATACAAAAAATAAATTATTCAACTTAAATATTTAATATTTAATATATAAATAATAAATTATAAAATTCAAATATAAATAATAATACCAAAAAAGCAGCATAATATTAAGTAATTAATTTAGATATATAAAAAAATAAATTAATAAATTTAAATATAAATGACAATAATGAAAAAAAGAAAATTAATTAATTATAGAAAAAGAAATATAATAATTATAAAATATTATTTTATGAAAGTCATTAACTGAGTCATCTACCTGACGCTCAGTACTTTCCTCTACAGGGTATAAATACAAGTAAGGAAAATAAAGAAAATATCGCTGATTGTGAACGAGCAGAGAGGAGAGAAAAAAACGTGGCACGCCAGAGTTGGCCAAGCGATTGACAAGCGGTTTTTGGCCATACTCCATGTACCTGGCCACGAACTGTGGCTGCGGGCAGTGGAAACAAAGGGAAGTGCTGGAGGTGAGGACTGGCCTGGGTCTGGGCCTGGGCCTGGTTCGCTGTCCTCTGTCCGCTGCATCTGCCACTGACTGTTGTGAGTGAGTGGCAGGCAGCATTGCCGAGAGCTGCTGAGTTAACCTATGGCAAAGTTGCCACACAGCCAAGACAAGTCGTTGCCTCCTCGAGTTGCGGGTGCAACACTGCAGTTGGCAGCAGGGCTGGCTGCTTAAACGACAATTACAACTCAAAGCGTTGGCATAACTGACTATTTAAATTGTTCAATCGTTAGCTCTATCAAATGGCCATCAATTACGCAACGAATGAAAACGGTATGCGATTTTAAACTGTGTTAATTTCAATATCGATGCATGACTATCGATAAATTGCAGCCCTAAGTGTAAAATCAACGGTTATGCGAGAGTTACAAGCTATTAAAACCCCTCATTGGGATCAACATCAAGTTGTAGACGTGAAGCGACGACTTCTTGAACATATTTCAAACAAATTTATTTGCGCCTGCAATTTACGTGCATTCATTTAACGACAACAGCAACAGCAGCAGCAACAACAACAACAACAATGATGATGATGATAAGACCAGCAATCACAGCAGCAGCAGCAACAACAACTACGCTGAAGAATAAACCTCTAACGGGGCGCATAATTAAAATGTTACGGCAAATGAGGAAGTTGTTGCTGTAGTTGCTGCTGCTGCTGCTGCTGCTGTTGCCGTGGAGTGTAAGCAGAACATGGAACACGGGACAAACTTGCAACATGGCAATCGTCCATTCGAGTTGCAAATACAACTACATACAACATACAACACACAACGTACAGCATTCAACTTTCAAGTCAAGTTGCGCATGCGCCTAACGTAAATTAATTTTCTACTTTTTTCGCCTTCTTTATGTTTTCTCTCATTTTTCACTTTACCTCTCTCTTTCGTTTTCTTCGTCGTTAGCATGTTGCAAAAAATATTATGCTAATACCGGCAGCAGTTGAGTGGAGACAACGAATGTGCGGGGATGGGGTGACAGGAGAGAGGCTGTCAGGGTGTAGTAGCTGAGCAATTCAACTTAATTTGCCAGTTGAGCACAATTTTTGGCTCGTGATGGCTTTTTGCTACTTAAGAGCAGTTAGTTGGGTCGAGTTACCCAGGGTTGCATACGGACTCCTGACTTCACCTGCTTCCTGCTCATCTTCCCCTACTTTATAGCGCCCATTGCCAGTTGGCAGTTGCTCATGTGTGAAATGAAATGCACAAACGTTGAGGACGACACCTGAAAGAGCGGGGTGCCGAAAGCGAATAGTGCCAAAGGTCTGCAACAAACATTTTTGGGCCATGCACGCACATTTTTCTGCATAGCAAGAGCCCCGCGAACGAGAGGCAGTCTCAGGCCCAGAGTCAGACCCAGCCAGAGCCGACTCGCAGTGCAGTCTCTTTGCTGGGAAATTTGTTGATTAAAGTTGTGCAGAAGTTTTTAATTGCTTGGATGTTACTTTGCAGCATAAAGAGAAACGTGTAGTCTACAGTAAAGAGTTTACTATTTATCATGTTCACTGATAATGAAGATGCAGCCAAAGATTAAGTAAACTTAAGTAATGAAAAGCTGGACTGTTATTTTATAATATTGCAGTGAACAGACTTCAATGTTTAATAACTTTTCCTATATTACGACTAAATTAAGTTGATAGAGAGATAACTATACATATATTTATTCTATATATGTATGTGCATGTATAAAACTCTAGATAGTAATATTTGTTGTGTCAAATATTGCGTGGAATAGCAGTTTCTCTCATGATATTTCAGCTTGCATTTGCTCTCTCGCATTCTCCTTGCAGTGAGTCGAAAGCTCTCACCGTGAGTTACTACAACAACAATTGGAATATTTGTTATTGTACTTGCTGCGAGAAGTGCTCGAAAGCAAATGTCAAATACAAAAACAACTTTGAGCATTTAATTTCTTAGCTTCTGTCTGCTTTGCTTAAGCTTCGAGCGCAGCAACAACACTTGCATATCTCAGAATGCATGCAGCTGCGAGCGTCACTGAGTATCTATTGTGTATTGTTGTTGTTGTGCTCGCCCACTAAGAGAACGGATAAAGCGACTTGCGTACAATAACGGTGCGTGCGACTGTCGCATTTCATAATATATGTATCTTCTGCTCTTACTAATTGTTCTATAGCCAAATCAAAAAGAGAGTACAAGAGAGCAAGCATTGCTACTGTTGTTATAATTGCATGTGTTCTGCTTTTACTAATGGTTCTAAAGCCAAATCAAAAAGAGAGGACAAGAGAGCAAGCGTAGCTGCTGTTTGTATAATTGGTATTATTGAAATAAAATATATATTTACTAAAAATAAGTCATAAAGTATTGAATGTAAGTTATTAAATATAGCAATTTACGTTATTTTGGATAAAATACTTCTAGTAGTTGCTTTTTATTAACTAATATACTGAAACATCCGTTAATTAATAAGTACGGATTGCAACGAACGGAGTTAGCTCCATCTATTGGTAGTATAACAATACAAGTATGTATTTATATATTGCTCAACTATTATCTTCCTAACTTAAATTTTACTACATATGTACTTAAAGTGGCATTATTTTCCTAATCATTTACATTTTATAATATATTTTCTTTTCTTATATTTTATTACATATTATTTCCATAATATTGCTCACAATTCCAAGAACTTCCCTCGCTCACACATTAAAACATCTTCAATTGCTACCTCTTTTTTTTACTCCCTCGACGAAAATAAAGTTTGTTTTTTAATAATCCAATTCGGTGCACACAAAAGAAGGCGTGGGAGTAGAGCGTGGAGTAGGAGTAGTAGTAGAAGGAAGGTTGCGGAGGAGGGGGGAGTTGAGGTAGAAACAGCAGCTGGGGGAACACCCCGTCCAGACAGACGATTTAGTCGACGCTGTGTGATGATCTATGGCGCCTGTAGTCAAGATTTATGCTTTTGAGCTGCTCAGATTGGAATAATATGCAAGGCATTTGACCAGGCCAAGGAGGCGTGAGGCGTGAGGCAGGGAAACGGCGAGAGAGGGGGCAGTAACAGGACCGATAAGCCATAAAAAGCTGGCGAAAAGTTTATGCACAATTCTCGAGCCTTGTGCAAGCAATAGTACAATAAAATAAATAAGAAATTGTATAAATTTATGAGTTGGTGAGAGAGAGAGGGAGAGAGAGAGAGAGAGCGGGCAGCGGTGGGGGATAGTCGGAGTATGTTCGTTTTCTTATTTATTTTTCTCAGTTTTTTTTTTGTGTGTGTGTTTTCTTTTTAGAATTTAATTGGACATTATATCGGATATTCGCATATTGTGAGAGATTTTGCTGCTCAAGCGAAATCAATGCCTGGCCATATATCAAATTGTGTTAAAGCCAAAGCCAAAACCAAAGCGACTAAGGATGTTGGTACAACAAACGGTAATGGCCATGCTCCATTGTCTGAGCCCCAGCTGCTCACCGAGTGGGTCCCATTATTTATGGCCGGCCATTGCACCGCAATCCCCGCTTTTCGCCAAGCTCTGTTTCAAAGAGCACTAATGCACACTTGGCATGTCGCAATCGCATTGGGGCTTCAGACTCGAGTTTGTTGGGTGAGTGGGGGGGGGGGGTAGAGGGGGCCAGGGAGGGTCGTCCTTCACTTCACTTGCGGCAAACTAATGTGTGAAAAGTGTCTGGGAACGGTGGCAGCTGCAACATCATCGATGATGCCTTTTGACAAACTGCTCGACAATGAATTGCAAAATGGCGAGCACTTCTATACATCTCTCTCTCTCTCTCTCTCTCTCTCTGTCATTCTGTGTGTCTCTCTCTCACACACACACATGACGTTGCTTCATGCTTTTTATCATGCTCTAATCAAATTTGCTTATTTCACTCATCAAATTCGCGACAGAGATTTGAGCTTCAACTCTGCCTCTCCCTGCCACTCCCTCCCTCTCTCTCTCTCTCATTCTCTTTATCTCTTTCTGTCTCGCTCATGCTTTAGCCGCCTCAGCTGCCAAATCAAACTCAGTGAATTGTAAGTAAGCGGATAAGTTCTGGGCAACTTTTGACAAGGAGTCAGCCAACTGTCCAGCTTGATAGCTTACGTTCCATCTGGAAATCTATTGTCATGAATTGTCTGGCAATCTGACAGTCTGGCAACCCACATCCCATTGTTGCCCCAACTGGCGCCAGTATCGTATTTTCTCTTTTTTCTTTTTGTAAATCGGCTTAAAATTATAAGCAGAATGTGACATTTTATTTCATTATTTTTAACTTGTTTACATTTGCGTCTAGGCCCAGATAATGCAAGAGCCCCCAAACTATGAGTAATGCCAAAGAAAGCGAGAATGAAATAATGAAAGCGACATAAAAGGAAAGTAGGATTTCAAGAAAATTATGCGATTTGCATAAACATTGCGACATTGTTGCTAAATTATTAAATTTCGCATGAAATTGTTTATGTTATGTCAATTTGATTGCAGTCCACAAAAATAACAGACAGAAAATAACAATGATTGTTAATAACATACAAAAAATGCAAAATAAATAAACGTTATTATAATCGATTTGTTGAATAATTCAAATTGCTAAATTAAATATTATTTTTAGCTTTTTTTGTAGAGCATAAAATTGCCAATGTCGCAGTTCGTGTTGAAGTTTTGCTCAGTTTTGCTGTAGAAGCATTTAATTATTTATATATATATATATTTTAATTAAGTGAAAATTATGTTGTAAATTCGAATTTAATAAAGATTTTTTTAACGCTAAAGTTTGTTTGTGAAGCTTTTAAAATATTTGATATATTTATCTTATATTTATTTATTTATTTATTGAATATAGTCAATTGATCTTTGCTGAGTGTAAAAAAATAATATATTTAATATATTATTTATAATGAGTTGCAATTAATTATCAATTATATCTTAAAAATATAATACATTTTTTATAGTTTGCATTATTGATTCTTTCTGGAAATAGAAAGCACTTGGAATATTTTAATAAAAATAAATGAATTTTGTTTAATTTTAGTAAATTAAATTTAATACTGTTCAAGTTGAATTAACTGGCAAAGTGCAGCATAATTTTAACACATAAAATAAATAATAAATTAATACATTTAACAAATTATAAAATATCTAAAACAGTAAATTTGAATTTAAAATTGGAAATGTACAATTTATTTATTTATATGTATTTATTTGTTTATATATTTATTTATATGCATATTTGTTTATTTATAAACATTTAATTATTAATATATATATTTATTTATAGTATATATAGTAAATGGCATCAGCTGAGAGCTCCCTCTCTCTCTCTCTCTTTCTCTTTCTCTCTTTCTATTCTCTCTCTCTCTCTCGCTTTCTATCTATCACTATCTTGCACTCTCCCTCTCCCACTCCCTTTCCCACACTCACTATCTCTACCTCTCTCTCTCCCTCTCATTAGCTCTTTGCGCTACACATTTGTGAGATAAGTCTGATATAATTCGCTTTAATTCAGTTGAGCCATAAGCTGCCTGTCTCTATGCCTATCCCTGCACCAGCCCTAATGATGACATTTTAATTGTGAGGCGAGCTTTACATTTGCCCTTAAGCAACAAAAAAAAAAAAAGAAAAAAAAGAAAAAAGAAAAAAGGAAAATAAAATATAAAAGAAATAATAAAAATGTCAAGCTGACCCGCAGGAGGTTCACATTCGCAGAGTCTGAATGGGTCGCATATATGTTTGAAAGCGCATATTTGGGGACAGACAGCGGGGAAGGCTGACATTCAGTGCTGCGAATTAGATGTGAATTATGCTGGACCCTAATTAATGTTGACATGGGATATTCTTTATACCTTGCACTCAACTCAACTGAACTGAAGCTGAGTTGAGCTCTGCCTTTGTCTCAGTCTGAAAATATGCTAAAAAATAAGAAATCTCTTAGATTAGTGCGTTAACAAGGGGTCATTGGGATGACAAGTGGATTAGGTGCCCTGGAGGAGCAGCTGTGTCCGCTGAGCAATGTTTACCCTTGTCGTCTCACTGTCGCCAGATTAGCCAGGCTTGCTATTCAGATTTAGATTCCTTAGGCATCTACAAACAATATTAAATTCAAGTTTCGTTTAAAGCAGAAAGGAGAAATAATTAATCATTGCGCTATGCGTTGTCATTTAAGTAAAACTTTATTACATACTTAAATAATATTGCCACTGATGCAGTGGCGCTTGCCGCTTGCCCCTCCCCACCACCGACAGGGCAGACACCTTGTCTACCAGCTGACAAAAAGTTGCGAAAATGGCACTCGCACCTGAGTTGGACATTTCACCTGCATAAATTACAATTTACTAGCGTCTCTCTCGTTCTCTCTTTCTTTCTCTCTCTCTCTCTCTCTTGCTCTTGCTCTTGCCCTCTTTCTCTCCCACTCATAAATTAAGATAAATCACAAAAGCTGTGAAAAAATTAGAAAATGCGTTGAGTAATTAAATTGTTTGCGAAGCGAGAAACTGGCAATAGGAGACAAAAGAATCCAGTTGCGTTGCAGGAAAATTGAAAACCAATGAGCGTGCTTAATGAAAGGGAAAAACTGCCCAGACATGATCATGATTTGTATACCCATTCAAAATGAGCAACATAGGGTATGCTGAACAGGCAAAAGAAAACTGTCCATAAATAATCAATAAATTGCTGCAATGTTATTATAATTTACGCAATTAACATTATTTACAGATTTTCCTAGAACTATAAGTCCTTATCAGGCAAATGCTGCAAGTTCACTTCAAAGCATGCAGGGCGGACAAAAGAATTCCTATGTATATACCAACTGATAAGAGCGCACTGGACTGTATAAATGGTTGAATTCAGTGTGTAAAATCATTAGTAATTCTGCAAACGATCAACATGAAAGTGCTCTTAATGCTGGCTCTGGGTGTTGCCTCTGTTGCCGCGTCTGGCAGACTAAATATGGAGCTACTAAATCCTCGTTCTAAACCCGGAAGGATTTTGCCGACGATCACCAATGGCTACAACGCATATGAGGGACAGTTTCCCTACCAGGTGGCACTGTTAGCCGGCAAATGGTTGTGCTCTGGCGGCATCATTTCCGACCAGTGGGTGCTGACTGCGGCTCATTGCGTTATTGAGTAAATAGCGAAACATCCATTGATTGATTAGATATAAAATTAATCGACTTAACATATTCTCGGTGCAGCAAAGACCGCGTGACTCTCTACTACGGCTCCATTTTGCTCTTCAGTTCCAGGGATAATTGTGAAGTTGTGCGAGAAAATATCCACGTGCATCCCGGCTACAAAAAAGACGATTTAATCAACGATATCGCTTTGCTCAATACACCCAAAGTGACCTTAACCGATTTCATTAAACAGGTTTTGTTACCCCCTATTGCCAGCACACACTCCAAGTATGTTGGCGAGAAGACTGTTGTCGCAGGCTGGGGAAACACGTCCGACTCGAATGATGATGATTCCAAAGTCCTGCTGTACGCAAATTTTCATATTATCACCAACGAAGTGTGTCGGGAATCCTTCAAAAAAGTTAAGAGCACCCACATTTGCATTGCCACGCCCAACAAGAGGTCTCCTTGCAGGGGAGACTCTGGTGCCCCAATGGTGTTGGACAGTTCCAAGCTAATGGTGGGTATTTCGTCTTTTGGGGCCCTTGAATGCGAGACGGGTATCCCGTCTGCTTTTACTCGCATCACCAGCTACTTGGATTGGATCAAGGAAGTCTCTGGCGTCTACTACTAAATGCACTTTCAATGAAATTATGACTTAATTATTAATTCATATTACCTATAAACCTATCTTGTCATTTCAAGTTACTTTTTTAAATAATTTTCATATTAATAACAACAACATTTGCATTATATCTGATTGCTTTCTTATTTTACTCTTCTTTGCCTATGCTTTAAGCTCAGCAACAACACTTGCACATGTTTTGTTGTTGTATTGCGTTGCAGTTGAATGCGTGCGCAGCTGCGTGTGTATTGTTCTTGTTGTTGCGCTCGCCGTCTACGAAGAAGGGAAAAGCAAGTTGCGTAAAACAACGGAGTGTGCTTTATGAGTGCAGTAAGAAACTTATTGCAAGTTTTGTCTTTGACTCCTCAAATTCTGCTTGCTTAAGAATTCGTTTGCGAGTTTTGGTTAGATGGGAAGGGTGGGAAATATAAAGAGCGTAAGAGAGCGATAAGAGAGTGTTGTTTTGTAAATATGTACACATATACTCTGTTGCCAATCACATTTTAGGAGATAGATCTATCAATTTACAAGAAAAAATACCAACTTTATACCAACAAATAAACCTAATCAATTGATTCATATCAAACAGAAAGCAAACGAAGCTGCAGGCTAAATTGCTTTTTAATACATAAATGATCTAAACTATTTTTGAAAGTCCCCCAACTTATAAAAATGATTGAAATATACATATTTACATATATATTCACGAACTCTCATTTAAGGTTTGTCTGTGTCAGTGAGTTACTATGACAAATGTAATAATTAGGCAATCAAGTCAATCAGTGATAATCATAAATAACTGGAGACATCAACTGATCAAGAATATATTTACAATCTATACTGCAGTTAGCAGGGTATCCTGTAGCCAATCACTCGCAATTAGAACATTCTATTCGGTTTTTGCTGTGTATTTCGCAGAATTAATTGAAATATTGCCAGAAGGTAAACAATAATATTGAAAGCGAAATTGTTGCGTTCCAGTGTGCATTGTTATCCTGTGGAACTTCGTGTAACAAAGAGCACATAAATCTTTCAGCTTTAAGCTGAAATTCGCAGCTTCTGTTCGCTGCCCTAGCTCTGTTAGCAACTTACCTCCGCTCCTCCACCTCAACTGGCGGTCTACTTGTGCTCGACTTGGCATTTAAATTGCCGGTGACTTGCGTCGACCTCTGAGAACACAATGCAAATACGAATCTGGCTAAACTATGCCGCCTGCTTGTTGTTTCGCTTGTTAACCAACCGAAAACCGACTCCATCCATACAAAAACAAAAGCAACAACAAGAAATACGAAAAAATAAGAGAAAAATCAAGCGAAACTCGCAAGTATCGTCAGCATTTTGCATGCGAGTTCAAGTCGAGTGCTTGGTTGACGTTTAAATATCTCTCATCAAAAAAAGGATGCTAAAGGGTATATTGAACCGCTGCAGGAAAGTTAATGGATTATTCAATATAAGCAAAATTATAGAAATAAAATGTAATATAAGAACAAATTGTAATTTTACATAATATCATACTCTCTATTTTTTTATAGGGTATCTCTGAATAATATTGCAGACAAGTTCCAACATATATATATACAATTTCTCCCTATTATTTAAAAAATACCCTATATCCTATTGAATTAAGACCTTTTTTAATTACAGGGTATTTTCTAGAAGACATTCTAATTTTCAACTGCATTTTTACATACCTTAAAATAATTGTACATACTTTATTATAAATTTGATAAAGTTATTGTAACTATTACTAACATAGCCAGGGTATATTATAGTCTATCGTTTGGTTATTCATTAAATTTACATCTTGCTGCTGTTTCAGCTGCACACTCCACTTAAAAAATCGTTAAGCATAAAAAACAATAAAAATAAATACCTATAAACACTTAAAATGGCACAAGTGCCCCTCCGTTTGCTCTGGTACCCTCTGCTCCCTTCCCGCACTCATTCTCTCTCACACACATCCCACTCTCTCCCTCTCTCTCTCTCTCTCGCTGTTAGCTACCTTGGCAGCTTGCACACATGCACTGCACAGGCACATCACAGAGAAGAGTTTGGCTCGTAAGCCAGTTGCCAAGTTGGCAGTAACTAGTTGGCCAGTTTGGCCATTGTAAATGTCAAGCAAATTTGGTTGGTTGCATTTTTCGATGTTCCGTTCCTCTCACCGCCCCACTCCATTTGCTCTTGGCCACCTTGTTGCACCTCTTGCAACCTCTTCTAGCCATGCGCCTCATGTGCAAGTTATGGCCATGTAGATGTCGCCAGAATGTTGTATGCAGAAGGTAAACATGGAGTTTTACCTCTTGCTAGTGGCATGCCTCTTGTGGTATTTTGGCATTTAAATGGGTTCATATCGAGGCGATAACTTTGCTTAAATATGCCTTTGACTAACAGTAGATGCATTGCTCAATCTTCTTTCGTAACGGAAGCTTCTTCTATGCTTTATTTTCTTATTCTGTCTGATATACAATCTAGGAAAGAAATACATATTCGATTTCTAACTGTGAAGTTGTTTTTTCTCTCTTTTAGGAAAGTACTTTGCAGGTGATACAGAGAGATTTCTACTAATGCAGAAGGCACTGTCAACACACAAAAATGTAACCCACGGGATGAATGAAGTAAGAGAGCCGCAAAACTGGGAGAGCATTGTCGAACGGCTGATCTGCTTGCAATGCACAGGAAGAGCTGAATAAAGGGAGACACAAAACTACGACATCTGATCTGTTTATGTGGCCTTGAATCATATTGACTAACATCACTTTTGCGTTCTCTTATCCTCTCTCTTTCCAGCTATGGCAAAAGCTATAATACAAAATTTACAATTTGCACATACTAATCTATCGATAAAAGCGCTTTCATGTATAAAATAATTTTTTTTATTTATTATATTTTCTTTGAACATTTCACCTGTATAAATTACAGTTTACTAGCGACTCTCTCGTTTGGGGTGCGAGAAACTGGCAATAGGAGACAAAAGCATCCAGTTGCGTTGCAGGAAAATTGAAAACCAATGAGCGTGCTTAATGAAAGGGAAAAACTGCCCAGACATGATCATGATTTGTATACCCATTCAAAATGAGCAACATAGGGTATGCTGAACAGGCAAAAGAAAACTGCCCATAAATAATCAATAAATTGCTGCAATGTTATTATAATTTACGCAATTACATTATTTACAGATTTTCCTTGAACTATAAGTCCTTATCAGGCAAATGCTGCAAGTTCACTTCATTTATTGAAAGACAGAGACAGCATGCAGGGCGGACAAAGGAATACCTATGTATGTATATACCAACTGATAAGAGCGCACTGGACAGTATAAATGGTTGAATTCAGTGTGTAAAATCATTTGTAATTCTGCAAACGATCAACATGAAAGTGCTCTTAATGCTGGCTCTGGCTGTTGCCTCTGTTGCCGCGTGTGGCAGACCAAAGATGGAGCTACTAAATCCTCGTTCTAAACCCGGAAGGATTTTGCCGACGATCACCAATGGCTACAACGCATATGAGGGACAGTTTCCCTACCAGGTGGCACTGTTAGCCGGCAGTAAGTTGTGCTCTGGCGGCATCATTTCCAACCAGTGGGTGCTGACTGCGGCTCATTGCACTAGTGGGTAAATAGCGAAACATCCATTGATTGATTGAGATATAAAATTAATAGACTTTACATATTCTCGGTGCAGTTATCCCTCCGTGACTCTCTACTACGGCTCCATTAGCCTCTTAAATCCCAGGCTCAGATTTATTATTAACCGAGACAATATCCACGAGCATCCCAGCTATAGAGATATCGACGACAACGATATCGCTTTGATCAAGACACCCTATGTGAGCTTCGAATTTTTCATTAATAGGGTTTTGTTACCCCCTATTGCCAGCACATACTCCAACTATGTTGGCGAGGAGACTGTTGTCGCAGGCTGGGGAAAGACGTCCGACTCGGATGTTCATGGCTCCGACAATCTGCAGTACGCTAATTTTTATATTATCACCAACGAAGTCTGTCGGTCATACTTCCAATCAGTTAAGAGCTCACACATTTGCATTGCCACGCCCAACAAGAGGTCTCCTTGCGGGGGAGACTCTGGTGCCCCAATGGTGTTGGTCAGTTCCAAGCTAATGGTTGGTATTACGTCTTTTGGGAACTCTAAATGCGAGATTGGTCACCCGGTTGTCTTTACCCGCATCACCAGCTACTTGGATTGGATCAAGGAAGTCTCTGGCGTCTACTACTAAATGCACTTTCAATGAAATTATGACTTAATTATTAATTCATATTACCTATAAACCTATCTTGTCATTTCAAGTTACTTTTTTAAATAAATTTCATATTAATAGCAACAACATTTGCAATACAATAACAACATTGAACATTTCAGATTCCTTATCTTTACTCTTCTTTGCCTTTGCTTTAAGCTCAGCAACAACACTTGCATATGTTTTGTTGTTGTGTGAAAAAAATGCAAAATGAAATCAAACGAACTGAATGACTTGGTAAGTAAACAAATTTACAAACTGAGTGCAATCTGCGCACTATTCGACAACGTGAGCAAGATGAATCTCTTAAGCTGGCAAGGTTGCCACTTAATGAAAATTTTTGCAATCAGATTTAAGAGAATAAAGTACCAATTCAGAAAAAAGTCCCAATTAATAACATGTACCGATTTATAAAAATGCCAGTAAACTAGCGGTGAAAAAAAATAAAACAATGAATAGTACAAAATAACGGAAAATAAGTAATAATAAAACTCACAAAGACTGTCGAAGAAAGAGAAGAGTGCATAGTCAATTCTATGTGTTGTTTATACAATTTCCCCCTTTGACAATCTCTCTCTCTTGTTCGCCTTATGTACATAGTTGTTGCTTCCGCTTTCATAACAGATCTCTACCCTGGGAAAACCCATCAAGTTGCCTCCCATTGAGCCGGAATCGAAAAATAATTAATGGCCAAACCTCTTAGCCAAGGCAGGGCTCATTTTTTGCGCATATTTCTCTCGAAGAGGCGAACAATAATGTGAACCATACGAAAAATGAAAGAAAAGCAACAATTTTAGCTAATGAATTTCCATGTACTTTATTTTTCTCTGCCCATTATTGTGAGAAGGAGACAGGGAGAGAGTGGGAGAGGCAACGCTTTGGTACGTGCTGCGTGAAATGCGCATTTAAATGTGTTGCAAAATTAGTTAATAAATCACACGTGGAAAATTGATGAGCTGCCGTCTGCGGTGAGTTGAGGAAAATGCTCTCAAAATTAGATTTGCTTTCTTCTTCTTCTTGTTGCTGCTTGTTGCTGCTGTTGTTGTTGTTGTTATACATTTATTGTTTACTTGGGCTTTTGTTATGCATTACACGTAAATTATAAAAATGATGTATGTGGCCAGAGTCAGAGAGTCAGCAAGGTGGGGTGAGAGTCAACTCCCCAGGGGTTTCACAATGGATACCTTAATTAGGTGTAGCAGTGGAAAAGGGGAGTAAACAACGAGGGGAAGTGTCTTGCACGGAATGCCAAATGAATGCCAACAGTTAAGCGAGACTGAGAGACCCTTTTTTTTTGCCAAGAGAATAATATATATATTTTCACATTATTTATTAATAAGTTCGTTGTTAGCTTTGCTGTTAGCCAACTCCCAGTTAACTGCTGCGGGTTACGAGCCAAAATTCAATTCGAAAGTTGCTCAACAATTGAAGAATTAGTGAGTTGTCAAGACGGAAGCCAGAGATTTCGTGTTTGTCTGCTCTCTTTTCCACACTCATAAAGCAACCACAGCAGCCACAGCAACCACTCTCGAACCACCGAACCACAATAACTACGAAGGAGGCAAACAACAGACTCCAATCAGAAATTTTTAAGCACAAACAAAAAAAAAAAAAAGAAAAAATCCCAAAAAACCAATGAACCAAGCAAAAGACCCCAATAGCTCCCTATCTGCTCATTGTCATGTAACTCAAATCGGGCCAACAACAACAACAACAACAACAACAACCACAGAAACTACATGCAAGTACAACAAAAACAACACTTTGCATGTGTAGCCAAAGCACAACAAACAATGAACACGACACACACACACACACACACACACCACACAAATAAGTAGCCACAACAAGAACAACACAAATAGCTGGCAACACAAAAGCGCCAAACAAGTAGAACTTGTCTAGGCCTAAAAAAACACTGGCGCTATCAATGGGGGCCCCTTAGCTTGGCTCCAAAAGAAAGCGGAGTCCTCAGAAAATTCCAACATAGAAGCTAAAACAAAAGATAAATATTAGAAACTTTGACGAAGCACGATTATTACAATTGCGAGGAATTGTTAATAAGTTTAAAATACAAAAACAATACAAAAAATATGTAATTTGAGATGAAATATTCAAGAAAAATGTAAAACAAGCGCAATAAAATATTTAATTATAATTATAAAATTTAAAAGAATATTAATTTTAATATATAAAAGGAGATGATCAAGGAAAAACTATTAATAGAATATTTACATTCATATTTAAAAAAGATAGTCTAGAAAAAATATTTAAAAAATATATAAATATTAATATTTAATTGATTATAATAATAAACATATTTGAAAACATTCAGTTCATTATTAATATTACTATTTAATGGGAGATAATGAAGGAAAAATATTTAATAGAAGAAAATCAAGAAATATTATTTAACAATATTTTAAATAATATAAATACTAATATTTAAACGAAGAAGACTTAATTAAATATTAAGTAGAATATTTATATTAATTTATAATAGAAGATAGTAAGCAATTATTTTTTAATCATATTAAAAAGAATGCAAATATTAATAGAAGATAGGCGATAATTAAAAAAATACATTTAATAATATTTAAAATAATATTAATATTCAATTGAAGAAGAATTAATATAATTTTTAATAATATTTAATAGAATATTTATATTCATTTTTAAAAGAACATAATTAAGAATATTTATTGAATACTTTAAATATTTAATAATTTAAAACAATAAAATTATTAATATTTAAAGGAAGAATAATTAATGTAATATTTAATAATATTTTGTAGAATATTTATATTAATTTTAAATTGATGATAATTTAATAACATTAAATAGCACTAAAATTTAATTGCAGATATTCAAGAAAATATTTTTAATAATATTTGGCAGATATTAATATTTAATAGTAGACAATGAAGAAAAAATATTTAATAAAATATCAATATTAATATTTTATATGTGATAAACAAGAAAAAATATGTAATAATATTTAATAGAGAAAAAAATATATTTAATAATATTTAGCAGAATATATGCACTATTATTTCATAAATTTAAAATTATTTAACACAATATTTATATTAATGTAAAGAAAATGTATAATAAAGAAATAATAATTTGATATTATTTATTAACAACATTACAATAATAATTAAATAATATAAAAAAATACATAAAATTGTCAAAAATATCAAACTTCGAGTGTTAATTTATTTTTATTTAAATATATATATTTAAATATATTTATTAAAAATATCTTACATCTTTTCAATGAACTACATCCGCTTGTCTCTCAGCTCTCTCCCTTCACTTTCCTATCACTTTTCGTTTGCCTGTTTAGACAGTTACTCCCCCCCATTGATAGCTTACAACGAACGACGCCTCTGGCTTTGTTGCAGCGTCGTCGTTCCCTTTGAGATCGCAACTCCTAAGGCCTAAAGCCTTAAGCCGGCTATTTAAATGACTTTTCTTTCGTTTTAATGTCGTTTCGGTTTCGCCGAGTTAAGTATTATTTCTTTTTGTCTTTTTTGTGTTTTTTTTTTGTTTTTTTTTTTGTCTTGACGGTGTCTAAAGTCAAGATCACAAACGTGATTTGTTGTTGTTGTTGTTGTTGTTGTTGTTTCGTTTTGTTTGTTGCTCATTTTGGCAAACGCTTCATGGAGCTGCAAAAGATCGTGATCTTTAAACTAAGCTAACTCTGTTTTGTTGTTGTTTATTTGTTGGCAATGCATTTGGCTTTTGCTTTGGCCATGCTGATTCGATCAGTCGTCACTTTGTTGGTCTTTGCTGTTGTTGTTGTTGTTGTTGTTGCTGTTGCAGATCGAAGCCAACTGTGGATATAGTCGTAGTACGCTGCGAGCAAACGTTTTTCGCTCCAGCCAATGCCTCGATTTATGTTAGCTCATTTATTTTGACAAGAGTTTGGGGCCTAAAAACCACAAGCGAGTTGAACTCAATTTCTGTGTGGGTGCAGTCGACTTTATAGACTCTGTATCTAGCTAACTATCTCTGTCTCTCTCTTTTTCTTTGACTTCAAACGTTCGCGTTAGTTTGTTATGTTTATTTTATGCCTCCTCTGCCCCCCATCCCCCTATGTAGTGCCTGCAGCTCTCTGATTGATGTGGCGCACATTAATCAAGCCATTGAGCGGATCATTTTGTTTGATGTTGATCAAGCGATCTTGCACTCATATCCCTTGCCCTCTCTATCTCCCTCTCTCTCTCTCCCTCTCTATCTCTCTCTGTCTCTCTCTCTCCCTCTCTATCTCTCTGTCTCTCTCTCTATTTGACAATCAATCGAGTTTGTAACTGAGTTTCGTTTTGGCTCATTCCATTGATCGTTTCATCGAGTTCGTTCGCTTGTTCGATCGATCGAACGATCGAACGATCGATTCGTTTGATCGTTTGATCATTTGATCATTTGATTGTTTGGCTGCTGTTTACGCTTTTCATTTTGCGCTTTTGTTTTTCAACTTTTTGTCTCTCTCTCTTTCTTTCTTTCTTTCTATCTTTTTTTGGTGTTGATGAACACTTGTGGCTGGCTGATGGCTCTGGGGATTGTTGTGAACGTTTTTGGCTAGTTAATGGCCAATTTGTTTTCAATTAATTGGCTTGTTGTGTGTTAATGTCTGCCGCTTACGTGCCTGCCCCGCAGGCCCCCTCTCTTTGTATGAGTAGTATTTCAACCATTTGCCTTAAATCACTTGCACTTTTCAACGCCCATTAATTTCATTTAACAACTGAGGCGCTTCCTATTCAAAAGATCAAAGCTCAGAGAGGGAATGGGAGAGGGAGAGGAAGAGGAAGAGAGAGAGGGAGAGAGAGAGAGAGAGGGGAGAGAGACTGCACACAAAACAGTTCATCAGTCAGTCAATAATGTACTGAGCTCATTGCTAAAGTGAAGCATGGCTAAGGCATATTAATGAAACTATAAATTTGCTAGAAGAAATGCCTCAGCAGCTGGTTTGCTCATTTGAGTCTTCACTGTAGCAATGTGCTCTGCTTAATCAACATTTTGCTGTCTTCACTGTAGCTATGTGGTCTGCTTAATCAACATTTTGCTGCACAAATATGCTCAACTTAAATGGTTTCACAATGTGTGTATTCACTGTAGGCAGCGTCACACCACAGTTTAAACGTTTCATCATCTGGTTTCCTCTGCTCGCAGTTCATGCAAAATAGTTTTAATGCCATTTTTTCTTTTTGCGTTTCTTTTCTTCAAATGAAAGCAAAAATGTTGTTGCATTGACGTTTTCTTAAATTTTTTGTATTTTTTTGAATTTTTTGTATTTTTTTGAATTTTTTTTTAGTATTTTTTTTGTGGAGCCGTCGCAGTTGGTTTGCTGCTTTGATATGCGCCGCCGAACAGATGAATTCTTCTAAGAATCTGTGAGGAAGCGCAGCAAGAGCAAAGGAGAGAGGTTAAAGATAGAGGGGGGGGGGGGGCATAGGCAGATAGACACATTTGAAATGATCGCAAATGAAGATGAATGACAGATGTTGTCTGGCGTTTGATGAGCTCGAGATACTTTCAAGCTTTGAAGTTGTACTACTCTGCACAACTTTTACTTCATTAGCTCATTTCCACTAATTTACTGGCTGCTCGAAGAAGTCTTAATTATGTGTGTGTGCTGTGTGTGTGTGTGTGTGTGTGTGTGTGTGTTGTTAGGGGGAGACAGCTAAAGTTTGTGTGCGGTTTTGCCAAATACTTTTGAAGTTTCTTGTGTGTGTTTCAAGTCTAATTTTATAACTATTTGCTCTGCTATAAATTCGTGTAATTTTAAACGATCTCTATGAAGTTCGTTTGTATATCTAGTTTTGCATTTCTTTTAACATATATTTTACTCACTTTGATGAGCAAAAGTTTACCAATAAATGTTTTATGCCATCAACTGCCGCAATTTAAATTTATATTTAATTTAATGTCACCCTAAGCTGAACAACTGCAAGCGGCAATGTTTGCTCTTGAGCCTCGCGACACTTGTGCCTTCAAAAAAAAAAAAAGGGAAATTAAAGAGGGAAATTAAAGAGGGAAATAAAAGAGGACAGAGAGAAGCGTAGAGGGAATGAGTTTTCGGTTCCCGTTGCCTCTCCGACCGTCTGGCTGTATGGCTAATTTCATTTTTATGACTTTTATGCGCCGCATTTGTGTTTATTCTGCTTTCGTTTTTTGTCTTTTGCTTCAGCAACAGATTCGCCGGCAGAGATGGAGTTGGCGACTCCGCTTGGATGATTTATGGGCCTGGATTTTTCTTTGAATTATTCTCATATTTTTGTGCATTTCTTGTTGTTGTTTTTGCGCTGCTTTTGGCGTTAAAAATATTGCCAAGCTGCCATAAATTTCGTTGTATTTTGACAAGTAATAAAAATGCAGGCCACAGCTACAAAATGCATTTGCATTTGCTTGGCAAGACAACCGAGGAGTTGGAAAGGGAAGGGAAGGCGCAGAGCAGCATTAAAATGAGTTGAGCAGTATTGTTTATTTCGATTTGTAGCTAATTTGCATATCAAATAAAACAGAGACTTAACTCTGCTTCCTTTTTTGGATGACTGCGGAGATGTATCGCTGTCCACATTTGGATGATAAGCAAATGGTTGAGTGATGCTTGATTTATGCCCAGCATTTTTTATTGCCCTTCTCTCATTTGTGTATCGCTTGCTTCTCTATACAATTTTGTTACTAATAGTTTTCGTCGTTCAATTATTACCATCATAAATATTTAGAATTCATTGTTCGCAACCGAAAAAGAAAAAGAAAAAGAACTTGTTGGGCCTGCTGCATACATTTACCATATGAAGTTATCACTTAATCATTTTTTATGTTTCTACAGTTTTATTTTGGTTATAGTATTCGATTTTATTGTCCCGCTTTGCCGATAGACGAACATAAAACTTGGCTGGTTTATGGCAATGCTAGAGCGTAGGCTTCTAGGATCATTACCATGCAACTTTCTGTTATATGGATGTCTCTGCTGATGTCTCAAGACAGCTCGGAGATCGTATAAGTGCTATAAATCCTCTATATAGACTCTTAGGTACTTCGGAATGTGCCCAAAGCCTAGAGCAACTTTGCTTTATGTGAGTTAAGAGTTGTTTCTCACAGTTCTGTTTAACCGTTAGCTTTTAACTGTTATTTGAGAATGCTCTTAAATTGTAAAAGCTCTTCAATTGACATCTCTCTCTTAAACATATTTAAATCTTTAAGGTTATGTATCTAAAGTAAAGTATTTACAATTGTAGTTACTGTGTGAATTGCTCATGTACATAAATAATGCACAAAAATGTCTAATGATAGACAAAAATGTTCATAAACTCTGCGATGAATTTCTTTATTAATGTACTTTTGCAACTTTTAAATATTTGCGAATTAAATAATCATTTTTTACAATTCATAGTTGTTGTAGGGGCTTTAAGTGTAAATGCGTTAAGTTCTCTATATTTTCTTTAATATATATATATATATATATATATATACATTTGATCTATAAGAACTGCTGTCTATATTCTCTTTAAATTATCTGTACTTTATCTTTTTCAATTGTGATTTTAAGTTCACAGTTAGGAACTGCTTTAAGTTGTTTCTGTTTACTCTTAATTATATTCGCTTTTCTCTTTAATTGTGAGGTTAAGCTCAGAGTTAGGATCTGCTTTAATCTGTTGCTATTTACTCTTAATTATATTCGCTTTTCTCTTTAATAGTAAGATTAAGCGCACAGCTAGGAACTGCTTTAAGTTCTTTCTATTCTCTCTTAATTATATTTACTAATACTTCTTCAATTGTGCTGTTAAGGTGACATTTAGGAACTGCTTTAAGTTGCCTATATTTTCGTTAAATTATCACTCTTAGGAACTATTTTAAGTTGTTTCTATTTTCTCCTAATTCTCTTCTTCAATTGTGAGGTTATGCTCACAGTTCGGAATTGTTAACTGAACCGCATTACGCTATTCGAATGTTGCTAAAAAGCCATATCTTAATCATGTTAATCCCTCGAACAGGTTATCATTTGTTATGATAGCTAAGCATGCCACTTGTTGCAGCTACCCGCTCTTGGCGCTTTTCTCCTGGTTGTAGCCATTTCAATTAAACTCAAAAAGCCATTAGCTCGTTTTATATAAACTGGCGATGCCGACAATCCGCCCAATAACGATATACCACCATAAGCTCTTACATAAGCGGCCATATATTTTGCACACACACACACACACACACACACACACACACACAAGCAGACATTCAAAGTTTTTCAATTTTGCGCAGCTTCTGCTGTCTGCTGCTCACACATATTGAATTGCATATAAATAAAACGGCGCTGGAGCTGCGTGTAATTATCATAAAGCGGAATCTTGTAGCGCCAATATGAGGCGCATAACTAACTTGCGAAGCAAAAGCCATTTACCCAAAAAGTGAGAGAGAGAGAGGTACAGAAAGACAGTGCGAGAGAGGGAGAGAGGGGTACTAACAGTCACAGGCAGATGGTCCTCGCTTTGGCCTGGCCTAATGCCCATTTTGGCCATGGCACGTCAGCCAGCCGCCCAAAACGTTGTAACTTTCAATTTGCGTAATTTTCAAGTGACTACGCGACCAACTGATCCCTCACCTAATACCTAATGACTTTTGCTGTTTGTTGCTATGAGAAATCGCTGGTCAAACTGGGCTAACATATAGCACATAGTAGTTAGGGAATTGCGTCAGGGAAGTGGGCGTGGCTAACGGCTGCGTTAAGGTGCACGCCTGTCATAAAATGCCGCTTATTATGCTGCCTATTAATTTTTACTGCTTAGACACAGTCAGTACGTGAACCTGGTCCTGTACCTGGCCATCTGGTGCTGTGCCGAAACCTGGCTGGACACTGGTGCAGCGCTTCCCTGGCAATTTATGACATACATGCGCTATGGCCATCTTCATCCGCATCGCCATCGCCATCTCCAGAGCCACAGCCATAGCCACAGCCACAGCCATAGGCGAGGCCTGGACACATTTGGAGGCATATCGCGCCGCTTCTATCGCGGCTGTACAAATTTATTTCGCGTTTGCATACCCTACACTTCAATGAGCTAGGCTATGAGGCTGCTGAACGGAATCGAAAGAGATTTCTTTATAACTTTCCTTAAGCAAGCAGTTTGTTCTATTAGAAACTAAGGAAGTTATCAATTTAGATCTTGCAGAACTGAATTACTTTTTCATACTATTATTAAGCAAATTATAACATTTCTTTAAATATTAACATACCTAATTAAAAATGTGTTAGTGTTTTAAATAATATTTCTATTATATATATTATATATATTATATTTTTATAGTTTATTATTTATTATATATATATTATATTATAGTTATATAGTTTATTTTGAATAATTATTTCGACTGTTTTTTTGTCGTAAGTAAAAAATCAAATAAATAAAAATAAATAAAATAAGTAAAATAAAACAAAATAAAATAAAATAAATAAATTTATAAAATAAAGAAACTAAATAAAATTATATAATAAATAATAATAATTAAATAAAATAAATAAAGTATATACAATAAATTAAGTAAATTAAGTTAAATAAATAAAAACAATATAATAAATCAAATATATAACATAAATAAGATAAAAATGCAAAATAAAATAATGTAAATAAAACGAATAAAATAAATTTTAAATATATATATATATATATGTGTATATAAAAATAACTAAAGTAAATAAAAAATAAATAAATAATAATAAATAATAAATAAATAAATAAAACAAATAAAATAAACCAAATTAATAAAATATATATTAAATAAACTAATTAAAATATATAATAAATAAATAAAATAAAGTAAAATAATCGCAATACATTTGAAGAATTAAATTATAATATATAATAATAATATTATATATAATTATATATAAATTTTAAATAATCTGCTATGTTACAATATATATAATTTCTTTTATTTTAACTCCAATAGATAAATATATATATATATATATAAATTAGATTTATATATATATATATATATATATATATATATATATATATATAATTATATATTATATATATAATTATTTAAAGTAATTGAAAATGCGATTATATATATATATTTATATATACTATACAAGAGTTCACAGCAAACTCAATTAATTTCCATCTTCTGCTTAGATATTTTCTATTATATTATATTATATTATATATTATTATATATTATATTGACATACAAAAACTAGCCTCATTTTGGACATTCCCTAGATCGGTTAGAGTATCTAAATAACGCTGCTACAATTGTTCTATGTATGCCATTTATTTCCTTCATTTGTTGCATTGGGGCACAAGAGGCAAAGATGTCGGAACGTTACCCATCATTAGTACTAACAAGCGACATTACGCTGGGTGTCTGTCTGTGGCTCTGGGTCTGGGTCTGGGTCTGGGTTTGCTTTTGGGGTCTTCTCGAAGTCTGGGATCTTTGCTCTCAGCATCTCAGTCTCGCAGCCTCTCAAGCTCTTGGCTCTTGGCTGATTACGTTGGCCAGATAGTTGCGAGCACGCGTAGTTGATATGGCTTTGTCTTTGAGTCTACCGTCTACATTTCAGCTCCCTGTCTCCTGTCTCCCATCTCGCATCAGCCAACATTCGCTACACTCCTCTTCTATGTTTATTTAAGGAATTTTTATTGCCACATGTGAGTTGTAGTTGTAGTTGTTGTAGTTGTAGTTGTTGTTGTAGTTGTTGTAGTTGTTGTTGTAGTCTGTGCCAGGGTCTGTTGTCCGTGTGGTTCTCAGTAATCGCATTTTTTGATTTTTCATGGGTTTATTAAATTGTTTTATGCAATCGCAGATGGTCAAATGTCATGACACCGAATGTGAGTTGAATTCTAAAAATTACTCTTGACTTTGATTACATTTTCGTGCTATTATTAACCTAATAATGAGGCTCTTATTGTGCACAGTAAGTACTACTTACACACATTAGATTTTAGATATATTCTTACTGTTATTAAGTTCAGCTATTCTAAGTGTACTTAACCGTCTTTTCGGAGCATTAATTCATTAATTATGTTGTCTGCTATTTGGTTAGAGATTTGTTATTACATACCTGTAAATAGAAGAGAAAAGTTTGAATTAGTTAAAGTCATAGAAATATCATTAGACTCTGTATTTAAAAAGTATTTTTACTTTTTATATTTTATTTTATTTTATATTTTAACTAATAACCACAATTTAATTTCTCTACTTCTCTACTTGCCCTGCATATTTACATATTAAACAACGAATGCATTTTAATTTGATAACACATATTTATTAACTGAAAATACTTGTTGTTATATTTGCCAAATAATTAAATGCAAATAACAATTAAGATGAGCAGCGAGTTCGCTTTTCTTCCACTGCAAAATAAACTCAACAATTACAGTTTTTAGACGCTTTTTAATTAAATGTGGCATATACAAAATATATGTTGACAATTATGAATTGAAATGTGAATTTATTCATCGACAGCTTCCCTTGTGTATGTGTGTGTGTGTGTGTGTGTGTGTATGTGTGTGCTATCGTATGACAGGTTTCACTTTCACAGTGAGCCATCAATTTGAGGCCTGTCGCATGAGATTGTCAAAAATGCATTTAGACGGGTTTTGCACAGTTGGCCAGTGGGTTGGTCACAAATAATTTTCATAGTTAATTGACAGCCAGGCAGACAGGCTGAGAAATGCTACCGATTCCATTAGCCCAACTTGTTGTCAAGAGTTTCGGCTGAAACAGAGTTATATATATAGGTGGTATAAGCAGAGGGAGGGGGTATAAATATCTATATATAATATATATATATATACATATTTATTATTATTATTTGTTGCTTATTTTATTTAATTTTATTATTTTTTTTTTTTTTGGCTGTCAATAAAATGTAACGCCTGCTGTTTGCTGCCTTTGGGGTGTTAGTTTGTGCCGTGTCTGTCGCTTAATTTAATGGCAACATGTTTTACAACATTATTAGACAACGTCGGAGAGCCAAGCCACGCGGCGAACCGGCTAAGCTGGCTAACATGGCAAATTTTAATTACCAATATTTTCCAGGTGTCGAATCAACGTCCCACGCCAATGGCAACATTTTCCATTTTATGACAGTGCCCCCTCCCCATCGACCGCGGTCCCCCCTTCAACACACACACACACACACACACACACGCACACACACACACATAAAAAAGCTGTAATTACGCATTTGTAGCTGCTGCTAATTAACGTTATGTGACAAACAGTTCTAATGGCTTGTAATTGGCCAATATTTGTCTGGGCCATTGATATTTAATTCATTTATATTTATGCGCTTAACATGGCTTAGGTCGTTCAGCTAAATATATGTACATATATGTACATATATGTCTGTATGTACAGTACATAAACAAACCGCGGGCCACCTAATTGAATTGTCGCTGTGGCTAATTCGCAATATGGTTGGCCTAAGCCGCTTATTGTACTTATTGTACTTTGTTCTTTAGATTATTTATTTATACATTTCACTAATACACTGACTTTTCTATTTATAGCCAATTCTCAACTATCTAAGACGTGATTAATTCTATTTAAAGTTTCTCTTTAGATATCAAGCTGACACATACTTAACATTAATTGAAATGTATTATTGTTGTCAGTGATTACTCACTTTAATTGTTGTTTTGTTTATTTATATTTCATTTATTATTGTATTTTTTTCAGTGCGAAATATAGATAAGATAACACCATTGCTTGTCTGTTAGTTTCTTATCATTCTAAAAGTGAAAACATTTCATCATTGCTAATGCTAAGTTATTATGCAATTGTTTATGCTAATTACGTTTTTGTATTTTTTAAATTTAGTTATATTATTGTATTTATTTATATTTATTAGATTTATCTGTTTTAAGCTGTTGATTATTATTAGTAGACACTTTACTTTAAAAAGCACAGAAGTCTGCTAAGTTTGTCTGGCAGAAGAAGGCAACTCCGATTTTAGATCTTTAGATCTCAGAGAATATAAGAGCTAGTTTAAGCTAGTTTACTCTTTGAATCAGAGTACCACAAGCTTTTACTAACATTTGTTTCTGTTCAATAAATAAGAGTGATGACGCGCAGCAAATCAGCAATGGACGAAAACAACCACCCACAACACTCAACGATCTTCCTTCACCACGTACTCTCTGTGTCTCTTGTTTGTCCTCCCTTACATTTGCTACTCGTTGTTGGGCATAACCGTTTAGCTGCACTGCTTCTCTTCGTTATACGTATGCATACACATACACATACACATTAGATTAACGAAGCCCTTAATGCTCTTGTGTTTTTTTGCTCTCTTGCTATTTTGTTATTGCATGCAACTTTTTAATCTGACAACTTGTTGATCTCTTTTGTTTTAATTTCAACGAAACTTCTATCTAATTAGTTACAAGCCTAATCCAAATAAATACTTCATTTTATTTATTTTATTCACTTTCTCTATTTTATTAAAAAGTAAAGTAAAGTTTTATTAAGTTTTTAATAAATTGTTATTTATATTTTTTTGTTGTAGTTTTTTTTGCTTATTTTGTATAAAATAAATAAAATTCGTTGTATTTTTATGGTAAATGACGTCACTTCACAGTTAAATCACAAAATTCATCATTGCATCACTTCATCAATGCACCGCGGCTTAGCAGTGATGATGATGATGATGTGGAGGTCCATGGTGATGGTCAAAGTGTCCATGGTGGTGGTGCTCAACGTGTCCATGGTGATGGTCAAAGTGGTGCGACGGCGGGCCGTGATGATGATGGTGATAATGATGATCGTAGTGCGGCGGCGGCGGTGGTGCGTGGTGGTGATGATGGTGGTGGTGCGGCGGTGGCGAGTGTCCATAGTGGCCATGGTGCTGATGATGGTGGCCCAAATGCAAACCCAAATGGATGCCAAAGAGACGATCCTCGTGATGTGGTGGCGGCATTCTTAGACTTTGTTAAATTCCCGTGTAATCCTCAACTGCTGTAGGTCTTAATTCCTCAACTGGAATCAGTTAACAGTTAACAGTTAACAACTTTGGGTAATGTACACACCCCGTTATCTTATCGCAAGTAAAAGACATTTTTTTTTTGCCAATTGTAAATCACTCTGAGTCATTTTTAATGTTCAGTTATAAAGATGCAGCTATTATAACAGGTGAGTAACACAGAGAAAGAGCTTAAGGTGATTCCCTAGCACGAAGCAGAAATCAGTCACAATAGACACAGATAACATTGCCATCTAATCGGGGTAAATTGATAAATAAATAAATAAATCTGTTTACGCGTCAGGCGTCACAACGCAAACGCATAAAGAAGCTACAGAAAAAAGAACTTAAGGAAAAAATGAGAAATAAAATGCAAAACATGCCACAAAGTGTGGCAACTTTTCCTTTTTCCTCATTTTTTTTATTTTGCATGGCGCCGTCGAAAAGTTTTGGCAGCACAAAGGAAAAGAAAAGAGATACAAAAAGAGAAAAGAGAAGAAAAATGCAAGACGCCGTCGACAATAATTTCCGCTTGCATGCCAGAGTCCTGCCAGAGCTGCCAGACAGACAGACGAACTCTTAAATATATTTATACAGAAAATACTAAAATACTGGCTGAATGACTGTCTCTTAAAGTGCGAACTAAAAGTAAAGCAAAGAGAGTCAGAAAGTGTGACTACTTAGTGTGCAAAGTTGTTGCCCGTGTTGGTTAGCGGCATGTAAACGGCCAAACAGGGGAGGCGGAGTACGGAGTGCTTGGAGACGATGTCATATCAAGTGCTTAGTGCGTGCAAGTGACATTTTCTTAGACTTGACAATAACTTTTCCTGCTGAGCCAACCCACTTTCCACGCTCCCAGCCGGGAGAGCTGCTCAGCAGCTGGGGAAGGTAGCGCTGATAAACTGCGTTAGAAGTTATAAAGCGATTAGGAATGTGTGGCGGGTTGGCAGCGCTGTGCATTGCGCCAGGGTTGAAAAAAATAAAGGAAAAGAAAAGAAATGAAAAAAAAATAATAAAAAAGAAGACAACTTTTTTACTTGGCTGTATCAATTTAATGCCTATTTAAAGTAGAAGCTCCCCCGAGGCCTTGCCTTGCTCTCAGAATGCAGGTGGCTGTAACTGGAGTTGGTAATGCATAAATTTGCCGTTAAGTACTTGATAAAGTTGTGCTACTAGCACTGCTAACGGTTTTTTTTGTATTTTTACAAGAAATTGAACTTAACTTAAGTTTTTCAAGAGTAACTGACAGTCGTGTAGTCTTAATTATTTTGTTTATCTATTTTATTGTTTACCTTTGCTGTCAGCCAGAAAAACGAAACTCAAATTGAGCTGCGAGAGCAAACAAAATCAATGGAAATGCAATCTAAACAGAAGCTGCTAATTCTAGGCTTGCTTCAGTTCATTTGGCTTACATAAATATGGCTAATTAATAAATTCATCGACAACTGTTGGCAGTGTTTTTGTTGCGAATCAGAGAACTCTCCCGCTCTCTCTCTCTCTCTTCAAATATTAATTGAAAATGTCAAAAGTTGACGCAATTATCGTAAATTATAAACATGCGTCAGGGGTTGTTCTGCGCTTTCAAGGGAGTTGCATTCAGGGCGGAGGGAGGGGGGGAAGTATTGGCAAATCAAATCAAAATATTATGTTTATGATTATTATTGTTATTTATATTACGTGAGCTGGCAAATTGCAACCCTCACTTATCACACTTATTACAGCGTGTGCTGCTATCAAAGCTACAACAAATCCTGAGCTGCAGTTAAATATATTTATATAACTAGAAATATTATTAAAGTTAATGAAAATTGATGTGCTTAAAGAGCTTTAATGCTTTGCATATATGACTCAACTGCCAGGCAGCATGGGTTGCCCCCACCCCATAGAATTTCAAACTGACGCTGCAAAAATGCAGCCAAAAAGCATATAAATTTATTAAGCGAAGAGAGAAGAGAAGAGAAGCGAAGAGGAGGGGAACGTAGAGTGGCCCGAAAAATCCGCTTATGGCCATGCTCAAAGGCAGTTTTTGGCCAGCATCAGCTAAAAATAACCAGACAGCAGTGGCAATGATGACAACCCTGCCATGTGCATACATATATAGAATATCCAAATAAACTCCAAGTTGTTGACAAAAGGGTTAAAGGCCATAATTGCGGCGAGAGTTCCAACTGGTGGGTACCAGGGGAAAACAAAGCGATAGGAATAGAAACGGGACGCAGAGTGTTTTGCCTACGTCTGGCACATTAAACGGAGAGTGGAGTTTTATTGAAAGTGGTAAACATGACAACGGACTAGCGTCATCACAATTATGAAAGCCAAAACTGAAAGCAACTAAAATTTTTTTGGGGGGGAATGCGTAGCATATTTGTAAAGCACTCGAAACATTTTAAATACTAAGTGTTAATGGAATTTTTTGGCAGACAAAATCACATCAAATTGCATTAGTTACAAGCACTGTTATAAGGTCGATCAAAGTTGATAATACCACTGCGTAAAGTGAGCTGTGAAATGCTCTGCAAAAGCAGAAAGCAGCTATGAAATGTAATTTTCTCTTAAATGGTAAGTTTTCTCTTAAATTGCTTAGTTAGTTGCATGGGATTTTGTGTAATAAACTGCAGGTCACAGTTCTAACATAAATGAATATCCCTTTTACAGGGTTAACTTTTCGGGAATTTATTGTACAAATTCCTTTATATATAACATAAACGTTTTTATTTATTGAACGGTAATTAAAGTGGACTTTTCATTTAAAAAGAAGCGGCTCAGTCGCGCACGCCCGACTGTAAATGACACTGTAAATTACAAATTCCTTTAAAAAGTATTTTAATTATAAATACTGCTACTGCATAATTTCCATACATAATGCTTGTCTCGCTCGCACACATGTGTTGGTCGTATAGATCAAAGCGCAAGCATTTCAATTGAAAAAGTTATTTTCCCAATAACTTTCTTATTTGTACACTGATCTTTATGAAACTTTGAAGATTGTTTTATATTCATATTCTTCAATCATCTGACAATTTGCAAGTGTGTAAGCTGACAAATTTATGCTATAATAGTTTCATTTTTATTTGTTAGAAGCAAGCAGGGTATGAATAATTTGTATATATATTTATCTTTATATATTTGTATATATGTTAGAAAGGTTTTTAAGTTTAAGCACTTTACAATTCACTAAAGTATTTTAATCAATAGTAATTGGTAGGGCAACGATTAAAATATGTTAAGCAATACAGAGTATTTGCTAGTCTAGTATACTACCTTCTGTCAACAATAATATTAATAAATAATATACATATTTTGTCCACTTCTTTAACGTATAACTTACGCTAACAATCGTGACAGCATATAGAGTATTTTCTAGTCTAGTATACTAGCTTTTCTAAACAATAATATACATATTTATTAATACATATATACTTGTCCACTTCTTCTAAGTATAAACGCTAACAAACGCAACAGCATACAGGGTATTTGCTAGGCGAGTACACTAGCTTTTCTAAACAATAATATACATATTTATTAATATACATATAAAACGTATAACTTACGCTAAAAAGCGTGACAGCATACAGAGTATTTGCTAGTCTAGTATACTAGCTTTTCTAAACAATAATATATATATTTATTAATACATATATAATTGTCCACTTCTTCTAAGTATAAACGCTAACAAACGCAACAGCATACAGGGTATTTGCTAGGCGAGTATACTAGCTGCACTCAAGAATAATATGCATTCATAATAATATATATAGTGTCCACTTGTCCTAAGTAGATTGCGAGTCAAAAACATCTAAAAATACATCCCCAAAGTCAAGCGACCCCCCTCTGCCCACTCTGCCCCCTCTCCATGCGTGCTATTCCCCTCTTTGACAAATGCTGTCCCGCAATATTTATTTTATAAAGCTTACAAATTTGCGCACAAAGACAGCGAACATAATTGGGAAGGGGAAAGTGCGAGAGAGCAAATACATGTGGAGGTCCATATGAATGCGATCAAAATGGGGGAAACATAAAACTCGAGCACAAAAGACTTCGCTGACTGAGTGTGGAGCTAACAAGCGAGCCCATCCCCCCTGCCTCCACCCTGCAATTTCCAGTTTTATTTTGCTTTTCTTTTTTAAGTGATTTCAACCCGGAAATGGCCATAAATCGATATTGAGGGTGGCAATACCTAATGCCAATACCCTCTAAAAAGTCAGAGACGCAAAGCAAATGCGTTGAGTCCTTGCAACGCATGCGACGGTGGTTCGCTTTATGGGATAAATGAATGAATTGAAATGGGCGGCAAGTGTATCGACTTATGGTCGAGTTCAACAAGAATCTGGCACACTTGTCTGCCGCTTCTCCTACTCCTTCTTATCCTCCTCTTGCTACCCGTTAGCTCCATGCAAATAAAAGTTCATTACAAGCGCAGCCAAGGCGCTGAATGTGTTGAGGCTTTGTTATGGCCAAAACCAAACGCTGTTCAGTTCCATTTTATAGTGTAGTACATATACTCTCTCTCTTTCTCTCTCTCTCTCTCTCTCTCTCTCTCTCTCTCTCTCTCACTCTCTCTCTCTCTCTGTGCTGCTGGCTTTTATGGTCATTGCCCCCCCATCATGCTGCACGACAACGGGTGACGGGTTGGCGCGACGTCGTGTGTGCGGCACATGGCACCGGATATGCCACATCCGTAGAGTCCGTAATGTCCGCACAGTCCGCACAGTTCGCAGAGCGTGCAAAAGCGAAGTCAATAAAAGAATTCTAAAGCCAAAAAGGAAATAAATTAACAATAAGCAATGATTTTTCTTCTCTCTCTCTGTCTCGCTTCTTTTTTTTTATCAAGTTTTTGATACGTCTATAAGAACGGATGATATGGTATCGCTTAACAGTAATCGCTTATCCACAATTGTCGGATATTGTACATAATTTGACGCCGGTCAATTGATCGCCAAGTCCAAGAGATTCTACAATCATTTCAATGCGAATTACTTGAACTTAAACTTGGACTTCAACTTGAACTTACAGCGAACTAAGGCGTCTAAGAATTCGCTTAATTGCTTATACTATTAGTGCACTTAATTATATATTTAAATTAATATTAAATCATAATAATTTATTATTAACATTTAACTAAAAGATGCATTTAAAATACTTTAGTTATTTAATTAAATAATTCATCTAAATTCAAATAATAATGCTTCTATTTCACTTGTAAATTTATGCATTACTTCATCTAAATTCTAACAAAAATACTATTTATTTTATATAAAATATTAGAAATTATTATTATTAGTATATTCAAGAAATTATTAATTCTTAAGCTAATAGTTTATTTATTAAAATTCCTTAAAATTATAGTTCCTTTATTTTTATCATTAATTTATTAATTTCTTACACAGCTTCTGTTTCAAGTAAATTCTAAAAATACTAATTGCTTATTTTCATTGTAAGTTTAACAATTTATTAAGCAATTTCACTTTAATTTCAAATTTAATTTAATTTAATTTCTAATAATTCTTTTATTTTAATAATGAATTTATTAACTTATTATGCAACTTCACAGCCATCTAAGCTCTAAAAAAACTAATTATTCTTTTATTTTAATAATAAATCCAATAATTTATTATGCAATTTCACTTTCATTTCTTCGTCTAAACTTTAACATAAATACAAATTCTATTATTTTAATCGTTATTTTAATCATTTATTATTTCATTTAAATTTATTTTATATTAGTTATTAACTTAATAATCTATTAGCAACTTTACATTACTCAAGCTTCCCTTTCATCTAAATTCTAACAAAATGAATAATTCTGATATATTTACTATGAATTTATTCAATTATTATGCAACTTTACTTTCATTCCTTCATTTTTCTTCCATTCCATAGGAATTCCACTTTCATTACTTCATCTAAATTCTAATATAATTACTAATTCTTTTATTTTAATAGTTATTTTAATCATTTATTAGTCTACGTCTCTTTCATCTAAATTTAAACAATAATTGTTATTCTATAGTAATTATTAACTTAACTTCAATTTTATATTAACTATGAATGCAACTTCACTTTCAATAATTTATTTAAGCTCTAATATAAACACTATTCTTTTTATTATTATCATTAATTAAATCATTTATTAGATTACTTCTCTTTCAACTTGATTCCAACAAGAGTAATTCTGATATTTAAATGATTTAATTGAATAATTTATTAAGCAACATTATAAAACTTAAACGTGCCTTCATCTTAGAGATAATCTAACAGAAATAATAATTATTTTATTTTAATCATAAATATGATCGTCTGTTAAGCAATTTCACTATAATCTTAATTCTAAAACTAATAAATCTTTTATTTTAATCATTAATTGAATCATTTGTTATGCAACTAAACTTTTATTCCTTCATTTTTCTTTCATTTGCATCATAAAACTAATCATTTATTTAACGTCACTATCATTAATTTATTTAAGTTCTATATATAAATATTATTATTGTATTTTAATAATTAATTGACTCATTTATTATATTATTTCTCTTTCTTCTTGATTCCAACAATAGTAATTCTTATATTTAAATCATTAATTGAATCATTTGTTATGCAACTAAACTTTCATTTTGTCATCTTTCTTACATTTGAATCCTAAATCCGATAATTTATTTCATTAATTTATTCAAGTTCTAATATAAATATTATTCTTATATTTAAATCATTTATTGAATCATTTGTTATGCAAATACACTATCAATTCTTCATATTTATTCCATTTGAATCATAAATCCAATCTTTATTTAACTTCACTATCATTAATTTATTTGAGTTCTATATATAAATATTATTATTGTATTTTAATAATTAATTAATTGACTCATTTATTATATTATTTCTCTTTCTTCTTGATTCCAACAATAGTAATTCTTCTATTTAAATCATTAATTGAATCATTTGTTATGCAACTAAACTTTCATTCCTTCATCTTTCTTCCATTTGAATCATAAGTATAATCATTTCTTAAGCAGCTTCACTTTCATTGCCTCGCCAAGCTAATCGCTTCACCTTAACCTCAATCGTGCTGCAACTTAACCTCACTTTCATTTGCAGGCGGCAGCAGCGACGTCAGTGCTCTCAGTGCTGTGTCATTAGCTTGGCTTTGCAATATTTAATCAATTTACTTGCATTTTTATGAAATTTCATGCCACTTAATTAACCCACAGTGGCACAGCCACCGCTCAGCTACCTTAATTAACCCATTACCTTTTGTGCTGCAGATGAGAACAAAAACAAAAGCAAAAACAACAACAAAGAGTGGAAAATAAAAGGAACTGAGTGCTAGCAAATACAACAACAACAACAGCCAAGTATTCAACGCGTCATGCAAAAAATGCGAGAAGTAAAAAAAAATAAAAAAAAAAAAACTTTTAACGCTTTTTCATGCCAAAAACATGTGAAAGGTGTTGGCCCGACTAAAACTTTGCTAGTTGTTTTCGAAGTTGTGCCAATAAATTTCTGCACAACGAAAAGGCAAAGCCTCGTTATATATATCCTGAGTTTTCCACGCAACTAATAATGAAACTTCCAGGGAAAATTATATGCAATGTAATTAACAAAAGTTTTTACTTTTCTCTATTTTCCCAGTACTTTTGTTGTTTTGCTAAAATCTTGGCGCATTGAGTAGCTGCCACGCCTCTTAAAGCATTGGGGGCGACAAAAGAGGAAATGAATGGCAAAGATTCATTTTTATTTTCGGGTTTTCATCTGTCTCTCGTGTCTCTCTCTCTCTTATCAAATTAGACAAAGGGAAGGGAGAGATTTGACAGGGCAAAAGAAGGAAAGTGAAAAGCCTTTGCTTTGCCTTTGCCGATTGTGGCCAACAGGGGGTTAAAGGTGTTGGCAGCGTGTCACATCAAGTACGGCAATTGCTGTCACCCCTCCTCCCTCCCCTCTGCCAACCGAAGAGTGTGTCATATCGAGTATATGGATGCCCTATACGAGCATAAAACTGCCAAAAAAAAGAGGAGAAGAGAGGAGATTTTAATGATAACAACCACCGCTGCGCTTTATGGGCTTGATGTGATGTGTAACGCTGGGAAATGCTGGGAAATGCTCGGAAAACCATTCAATGTGGGCGTGTTTATTGTCGCCAACGGCGTCAGGATATTAGAAATAAACAGAACAGCAGGCGGTCCCACCAATTGCCTTGTCCCCCCGATAAGCGTCAACGCAAGGAACAAGGAACTCAGCAAGACAATCCCAGCTGAGGATGTTCTCGAGTTGACTTTAATGTGCGATTTGTATTGCTGAGAGAGTTCAAAGTCAAGTTGAGATTATGTAAGCATTTATTGAGAAATTTACTATGTAACTTCAGTGGCAACAAAGATAACTTCAGCAAGGAAAATGGCAAGGTTGGTATAGAAAATTCCTATTGATAAATGTTGATTATTGATTATTTTATAGTTCAACTCAAGCAGAGATTATGTAAGCATTTAAAAAAGCCTTTTCAATCTAAACTTCATTTTAAATAAGTGAATAACAAGTTGTAACTGTATAGAAATATATAAAGATATTTACAATGTAACTTAAACAAGGAAAATGGCAAGTTGTAAGTATAAGTTTGGTAAAGAAAATTCCCATTGATAAATGTTGATTATTGATTATTTTATAGTTCAACTCAAGCAGAGATTATGTAAGTATTTAAAAATGCCTTTTCAATCTAAACTTCATTTTAAATAAGTGAATAACAAGTTGTAACTGTATAGAAATATATAAAGATATTTACAATGTAACTTAAACAAGGAAAATGGCAAGTTGTAAGTATAAGTTTGGTAAAGAAAATTCCCATTGATAAATGTTGATTATTGATTATTTTATAGTTCAACTCAAGCAGAGATTATGTAAGTATTTAAAAAACCCTTTTCAATCTAAACAGCATCTTAAATAAGTGAATAACAAGTTGTAACTATAAAGAGATATTTAGAGAAATTCACAATGTAACTTCAGTGGCAATAAAGATAACTTCAACAAGGAAAATTGCAAGTTTGGTATAGAAAATTCCTATTGATAAATGTGGATTATTGATTATTTCACAGTTTAATTTAAGTAGAGATTAAATAAGCATTTAATAAAGACTTTTCAATCTAAACTTCATTTTAAATAAGTGAATAACAAGTTGTAACTATAAAGAGAAATATACAGAAATTTACAATGTAATTTCAATGATAAAAATAACAGAAAAAGATAAAATGGAAAGTTGTAATTATAAGTAATATAAAAAAATACTGACTACAGTTTGTGCAAGCATTTAAATATTCAATTTCAATTTATGCTTAATCAGAAATAACTAAATAACAAGTTATAACTATAGTTTTAACAGTTTAATGTTATGTTAATAAAATATTATTCTATTTTGAAAGCGGAGAGTTCAAAGTCAGAGTATAGATAGATAGATAGAATTTAAAAATAATTTTATTAATATTAAATAAGCTATTCTTTATGTACTCAATTGTTGCTATAAGTTACTCCTCTGCGAATGTAAATAATGTTCATAAAATATTCTTCTATTTCAATACTGAGAATTCATTTTTATGGAAATTTCAATCGAAGTTCAATCAACTAATCCACAATAATCTTTCACCTTTATCGCATGGTATAATAATGTTAATAAATTAATATTCGGTTTCATTATTGAAGTTCATACACAGATATATACATATAAATAGTAATAAATATATATACATTTAACTAGTAATTTCTAGTTAACTTCAATCAAATAGGCAATATATTATCATAATCATAAATAAGGTAATAGCAAATAATAATAACCTATAGCTATAGGTTTCGCCCCTTAATAAAGTTAATCAAATATTGTTTTATTTCATTACCAATTCTTCAATTCAAGTAGAGACAAAGTAAGCATTTTTATAGAATTTTTATAGAATTTTCTCTGTAACTTCAATCAACTCTGCAATGTTATATTAAATAAGGGAATAACAAGTTGTATGTCTAAATTTTTGTTAATAAAGTAATGTTTTATGTTTCATTATTGATAGCTTAAGTACAGATATGTCTGCTTATATAAATTCTAATCGTAATATAATCTACATTCAAGCAAATAAACTAATACCAAATAATAGCTAAAAATGTTTACTCTGCGTATATTAATGTATTTCATTATTGATTGTTTAAGCCAAGTACAGACAAAGTAAGGGAATCAATAATGATATGAAAGATAATTATATTGTATATCTTAATTACGTAATTTAGTGTAATTAAATTATGATTTGATTTACTTCAAGTAACTTAAATCA